>JABUQX010024207.1:67500-69261 GCA_015478945.1 Trachelipus rathkii
TTGTTATTATATATATATATATATGTTATATATATATATATATATATATATATATATATATATATAGCAAATAGTATATATATATATATATATATTTATATATATATATATATAGTTATATAGTTATATAGTTATATAGTTATATATATATATATATATATATATATATATATATATATATATATATATATATATATATATATATATATATATATATATATATTTATTTTTGTTTGCGCTTTTGGAGAAGTTATAAGATAATCTCAAAGTAGGCGTATAGTTTTTGATAGCCGACATTCTAGATATATATTTATTTATTATCTAAATTGTATCGAAAAAATCGAAACTACTCTATTTTTAATATTTAAATTTTCAGCAACTATTCTTATTTGCGGAAAATATTGTTTTGAGTTGTGTTTTTTTGCTTTTTGACATTTTTTTAGACATTGCATATTTATTCATAAGGAGCAGTTTACAATATATTTAAGTTGTGAGTTTGCTTATATGTTGACTTTCAATTTTTGTCATTTTTACGTTTTTCATTAAATTAAAAGATCTCATTTTCACTATTCGCTCCTACAAATTGAAGACAGTGTTTTTGTAGATTTTGGGAGGTGGAGCAATGATACCCTCTTTTCAGAAGAATTAGTCAAACTAATGTAAGAAATTAAATCAATGCTTTCCCCTATCAAGAAACTTTGAGAGATGATTAAGCTAAAAATCACTCTCCTTTTCAAAAATCTTTTGGATCTTCCTGCAATCGGAAGTAATGAAGATAATCACACCGTTTCCTCCAAATTAGGAAAAATTAAGTCAAAATTAGAGGATTAAGATCATTATATTTAGAGATGAGCAAATGTTTGAGGGAAATATTCTAGCCTGCCTGTTAATATAATATATATATATAAGTTTTTATGTAAACGGCATGATGAAGCCTATAAAAATATTATCATAATGGTTTCAAAGTGGTAAATAGTCACTTTTGGAATAAACACGTTGACCGGATTTCAAATATTCAAGATCTGCTGGGCATCAATGCTCTTCATTTAATGAAGGATTTTAAAACAATAAAATGCATTCGTTGCAGTACCCTGAGATTTATCCTTTATACGTGTTTTTTTGAGCCCGTCACATCAATTTCAACTCCTTCCCAAAAGGAAATAATCTTTGGACGAATTCTTTGCCGAAATGAACTGTCAAAAAATGATGACATAAATCCGAGGTCCAGAACATTCAAACATTCAAAAATCTGTTAGGAGTGTAAAGGAACATGTAATTAATCTTGTGGTGAAGCCGGTACCATCCTACTGCGACCCGCTTTTACATACTCACACCTATTCGAATTTAGGCTTGGACATGGAGAATCTCTAAATCTCTGGGTATTAATGAGGAGCGGAACCACAGTTCTATTGACGACATATTCATTTAAAGATTCCATGAAGGGACAGAGTTCCAAGACGGAATATTCCACGTAAAACTTCCGTGGTTTCAAGATATCATTGAGCAGGTTTTATCAAATCATTACGTTGCTCTTGCCAAGATGTAACGAATCAAAAAGAAGCTGACTGCTCAAGGATTGTTAGCAAAGTATCGGGAAATATTCAAATAATACCAAAGACAAGGTATCGATGCTGTGTAGTAGGGTGGGGCGAAATAAATCAATTTTTCGAGTATCGAATTCTGATAGGGCTCAAAAATTGCTTATTTTCAGGCTAATCAATGAAAAAATAAGTAAGAAAATCATACGTAGGATCTTCAGTT
>JABUQX010024208.1:5000-10000 GCA_015478945.1 Trachelipus rathkii
ACAAAGACCTAGAAAATAACAATAAATCTTACCTAATTATTTCATAACATTTTTATTATAATAATTATTATTATTGTTATTCTTATAATTTTTACAATCAGTATTATTATTATTATTATTATTATTATTATTATTATTATTATTATTATTATTATTATTATTATTATTATTATTATTATTATTATTATTATTATTATTATTATTATTATTATTATTATTATTATTATTATTATTATTATTATTATTACTATTATTTGAATTCCTCTAATTAATAAATCTTTATGTCGAGGAGTTCATACCTCCGCCATTCCTTTAAGGTTTCATTTTGGCACTGATTTGGTGAGGCATCTGGCGAGAGATCAACATTTTCAATTCACTGTTCATCTGACACATATGAATATGTTTCACTTCGTTAAAATCCTCTAGGATACTTTCTTTCATTCAAATCACATCATATAGGCTGTAAAAGTTTAAGAATGAATTTCTTATCTAAATAATAATATCAAATAATAATATGATTAGATTAATCATATATATATATATATATATATATATATATATATATATATATATATATATATATATATATATATATATATATATATATATACAGTAGTATATATATATACAACATATATATATTTTACATATATATATGTTTAAAGGTATACGCCTATCGCGTGCGTTAATTTCTTTCTTTAGATGTATTTTATTTACGTTACTATTTAAATCTCTCTATAAAATAATTTCACTTTAACAAAGCTAAGAGGCACTAACTGCACCAGGTGAATTGCAAAGACAGAATGAGGTGTGTCCACGCTCCTTCGTACGCTCGGACCTGTGGCAGTTGCATAGGATACGCAATAACTACGGGGTGAGGTACAGACCATTTGGGGACTCCCGCCTTTGTGGTGTTCCTGTGGAAGGAAGTGAGGAAATAGAGAGGAAAGAACAGGATCGGGCCTGTATATTTCTTATGCCAGTTTGGTGTTGTTCAACCAATGGCAATCGTGAGAAAGACGCTACTTTGTTTAAGAATTCAAGGTATGCAGCCGAAACGGCGCCATACTCTAAAGCTCTTCCTGCAATGGTTTTTTTCCATTGACTCATATGTGCTAAGCAACATATCGATTTAGATATATTATTATATATATGTATATTTATAAAAATATATTATAATATATATATATATATATATATATATATATATATATTATATATATATATATATATATATTATATATATATATATATATATATATATTATTTTTGCATAACAAATGTATTCTTAGAACTAAAGATTAAAACTTTATCAAAAACTGTTGGCCGGGTTTATTTACATTACAATAAACAAAATTTTAAACGATAATATATTATTTTTGAAACAGAGGTAAGATAGATAGATAGAATAGATAGATAGATAGTTAGATAATAGTAGATAGATATGATAGATTTAGATAGAATTGAGAGAGAAAACCCACTATGAGGTTAGAAATCATATATATATATTATTTATATATAATATATAATATATATATATAATATATATATATATATATATATATATATATATATATATAATATATATATATATATATCATATATATATATATATATATATTTATATATTATATATAATATATATATATATATATATATATATATATATATATATATATACTAATATATATATATATAATATATATATATATATATATATATATATTATATTAATATATATATATATATTTCTATATATATATATATATTATATTATATATATAATATATATATATATATATATTATAACTATATTATATTATATATATTATATATATAATATATATAAATATATATATATATATATATATATTTATATATAATATATTTATAAGTATATATATATATATATATTATATATATATATATATATATATATATATATATATATATATATATATTATATATATATATATATTATATAATATATATATATATATATTTATATATATATATATATATATATATATATATATATATAATATATATATATATATATATACTATATATATATATATATATATATATATATATATATATATATATATATATTATATATATATATATATATATATATATATAATATATATATATATATATATATATATATATATATGTGAGAGTATAGAGAGAGAGAGAGAGAGAGAGAGAGAGAGAGAGAGAGAGAGAGAGAGAGAGAGAGAGAGAGAGAGAGAGAGAGAGAGAGAGAGAGCGAAAATAAGGGAACCCTATTGAACAATACTATAGATGTATTTTAAGAATTTACGGTGGCTGTCTACAACAGCTGATACAGAACGACCATAAAGTAATTCAGTGAGAAGATTACAGAGAGATGGATATATAACATCATCTAAGCAAGGAAGGATAGAAATCTAGAGAAGTCAAAGGATTGTACAAGACTCAATCGAAAGCTTTCTTTATGCTTAGCACCTCCACCTCAGTCCCAAGAAAAACAAATGAGAACCAGGAGTCTGAGAGAGAAGGGAAGTATTGTCACCAGTAGAGAGCTCCTTTGCGGAAGACACATTGCTCAATTTAAGATTGTGTCCAAGTCTTTATGTTTGTGATAGTTTTCAGAAACTTTTGAATAGAAAAAAAAACTAGAACGATAAATGCGATAGTTATAGCTCAATCTTCCTGCAATGGTAAAGGCTAAAGTTGTTAGGCTGAGATGAAAAAGTTTACTAAGTCAGGGTGAAATCTCTGGAGCAGAGAATTATGAACCATGGAAATTATACCTACCGTCAGTACTATAAGCCTTCTTAGCGTTAAACTCAAGGAGATCAGATATTACATCTTTAGAATATATTAATAAGTCAGGTATAAATGTTTAAGGGAGATGGTAAAAAGAGGAGGAATACCTCAGAAATCTTCAAAATTGGAATAAAATTTAAAGTTTGAACTAAGGTCTCTCTCTCTCTCTCTCTCTCTCTCTCTCTCTCTCTTCTCTCTCTCTCTCTCTCCTCTCTCTCCTTCTCTCTCTCTCTCTCTCTCTCTCTAGCAGAACTTAAGACAGAATTGAGCCATTTGAAGAACTGTAGAATGAATAGAGGAATAAGCATAGCTGGAGATAATTTTTCGTGTACGTTTGTAAGACAGTGTGAAAAAGAAGCTTGAATAATTATTTATTGCATTTCCTATTGAAAAAAAGGATTTTAATTTTATGAAGAGTAAATTTATTACCATTCCAGGACACAATAAAAAAAAAGGCATGAATGGGTAAAATTCTATGGCAGTGAAAATACCTAAAAACAGTGTCCCTGCCATGGTTAGCTAGAAAACTAATTGAATTACTTTAAAGTTTATGAATTTTACTTATATGAAAAGAGATTGACATGAAAATCTCTTTGTCTCTTTGTCAGCAAGATAGAAAAGAAAACCAAATATGAAAGAAATGTACTAATGAAGAAGCATGACTTGAATAATAAACATCAACTTGCTAAATTATTACCTTTAAAGAAGCACAGACTTATGGTTAACATTTGCTTCATTATGAGTTTAAAGCGTTTTTTTCTTTTTTTTCTTCTTTTTCACACTTAACACCTCCTCTCAGGGGCAGAGCCCTAATCTAGGAGGGAATGTACTCAATTCTTATGCCTGAGCATGACGGAGCCAAGAAGAGAACAGCTTGCACTCACACTCACACGCCCGAGCAGTGACGATCCTAGGACTCTCTCTTAATTGGGCGAGTGCTCTAACACTGAGCTACCGGGCGCAGCTTTGTCCAACTCCCCAATACATTATTAACACATAAATTAACAAATACCACGTATGTGTTATTTTCATTTATAGGGTATAACATAAACACACCACATTAAAAATTTAAGATGATAATAATGCGAGTATAAAACACGATTAAATTAAAACAAACCTGAAATAAAATGCGTGTTTAATTAAACGTTATTAAAAAATTGATAATAAAGGTGAAACCTTTTTAATGTGTATTTATGAATACTTAATTATTACTACAACTTCTTATTTACTTAAATATTATATTTTTATATTATAATGTATTTTTGCAAAGTTATTTATTATGTATAAAATATTTACTTAAAATTATTTACTTATATTATTTACTTAAGCAGTTTTTTACTACTGCTTAATATTTTAAAATAAGATTTCCCAAGTTGGAAAAGATATACTTAGGATTATGAGATTTTAGTTGTGTTCGAGAGGATAAGTAAATTAATCCTCGGATCCTGTGTTATTTTAGTTTTATTACAAATTGAATAAAACTACCGACATTGTCATGTACTTCATACCTGAGTTCATTTATAATAAAAGCTAAATAAAAACCAAAATCAGAACCAATCGGTCATTATTGGAATTATACTTATGGAGGTTTTTATATGAACTATAATGATGTTTCTATTGTGGTTTTGTAGGTTGGTTTTAATAGATTTTAAGGTTTACAAATTCACGTGGGACTGTTGTTTATAAAACTATAAAATCATATACGGGTATGGTTTGCTTATGGGAGCTCATTCTCTATTATCTAAAATATAAAAAAATCTCAAATATTAAGTAGGAAGTTTTTTTCCTATACACGATCTTTACTATTAAACCTATAATGTCAATTTTTTGATAATCTACTAACTGGATCAAACTTTATTGAGTTGGATTATATTTGGATATATTTTACATAAACTCATAAGTAAAATTAAGAGGGTAATTATTAAATATAATATAGAAGCTACTAGTATACATAAAAAAAGAATTATACTTTACTATTTCACCAAAAAAAAAAAAAATGCTAATAGAAAGTTTATTCAAATTAACCTATAATGATATACTAATGAATTCTTATTACCTTTATTTTTGAATACTAGGAATATATATTTATTTTTATTATATATATAATATATATATATATATATTTTATATATATTATTATATATATATTATACTACTATATAATAAAGTTATATATAAGTAGGAGA
>JABUQX010024209.1:0-32500 GCA_015478945.1 Trachelipus rathkii
AGAAAGAGATCAATTATCGACTCTCCTAATACTCGAAACCGTAAGCAAGAATTACGACCCAGGAACTCAGTATTATGTCTATGGTTTCAAATCCATTGAATTAACTTCGAAAAGCAAATTAAAAAATGCTAAAGCAGTGCAATGATACAAATTGAAGTGACATAAGCACCATCATAACCAAAGCAAATATTTGTCTCTTCTGCTTTGCTATTTGTCGAAAATCGGCGAGTGTGTGAAAGAAAGCATAAATATATACATATTGCCACATCTCTCAACACAATAAATATTACTTTATTATATTATTATATGATACTAGCTATATATATATAAATATAGTATATATAAATATATATATATATATATAAATTATATATAGTATATATATATATATAGTATAATTATAAAAAAAATATATATAATGATATAATATATTTTTATATAGATACTATATATAACTATATATATATAATATATATATATATGATAATTAATAATATATGTTATATATATAATATACTATAATATATTATATATATATATTATATATATATTATATATTTATATATATATATATTATATTATACATATTAGGAAGTCAAATTTCTTTGAGATGGACTTCAATTAAAATTCTATATATGAATTACAGTGAATTTTACTTTAAAAAAGTATATTACCATAGTATTGTATATGTGTTAAAGCTTGACTCACTATATCGTTTTAAAAATTCTGTGAATTATAATCGATTTTTTTCATTTTTCCGCTCACTATAACGCATAGAATACCACTTACTTAAAAAGAGGTTTTTGCAGCGACAAAAGCATTTGATAAAAGTAAATCCAAGTAACGTGTTAAAACTCTTTTTCTTTACCTTTTCATGAAATTTCAAATTCTTGAGATTTTGTTATTTTATATTTAAATATTTTTTTTTTTATAATCAGTTAATAATATTAAAAACTGTATTTTTCATCTTTTATATTTAGAGTTCATTTTATATTATTGTAATTCCTCTCTTTCTAAAAAAAAAAAAAAAAATCCATTGTAATTGTAGAAGCAACTTTTTTCATCTCAAAGAGGGATTTTACTAAAGGCTTTGAGATTTTACTCTATCTGACAGGATTTCTGTGTAAGCATTTAATTAATAGTGCGAAAGAAATAGTAACAGAAGTTTCGTGACTTCACTTAACAAACTTATTGAAATATTTATTCCTCAAGATAAGAATATTGCATAAATTTCTTTTTTTATTCATTAAATTGTATTTCTTTCCCAAGACTCAATTGCGACCCAACAATCCAGAGGCCAGCGATCTTCCTTGTTACTGTTTTGCTGCGTCCACATTATCAAATATTTGCGCTGTGATTTGTATTCGGCGAAAATGTTTGTGCTAGCGCGAACAAATTTTCCAAAGTGTGGACGTATGCGCCGCACAAGAATGCATGATAGAATTTTTGCCCCGTTCAACGCACAAGTTTCAATCAAGTCAGTTTTTGGAGAGACATCAAGGGGATTTAAGTGTCACCCGTATTTTGAATGTAGACTTTCGCAAGATTTCGACAACACAAACGCTTAGTTTTTTAGTTTTTAGTTTAGTTTAGTTTAGTTTATTAGTTTTTAGTTAGTTAGTTTTTTTGAGCCAACGAAAAAGTCACAACCACGCACGACTTGAGAGCCTACACATAGCGCATTTATGTGAAAATAACTTAAAAATTTCGGCGAAAATATTTCTGCTGGAATCTATATTCAACACACAACCCAAATTTTTACTTTAAAATAAAAATTTGCTAAGTTCACAATTATATAAAAATTTCATTAAAAAAAAAGTTTAGCTAAAATGCAACTTTTCCAATTGCAATACCCACCAGTTGAGGGGGAAGACCAAATTTAGCCGGAGAAAGTCTTCCGGATTTCATATAACTAGCTGGAAAATATGTTGGATATTTTGCTGAGCAAATGGGACATATTCATAAAACTAAGACTTGCTAGGAGAGGCTACCTTCAGATTTAAAAACACATGAATTGTTCGATTCTTCGACGGAATGACTCGACGGTCACTGCAATGAATTTTCTGTGAATATTCTAAAAACATTTTGACAGGCATGAAATTTTGAGTGTGTAAAAGAAATTTCTATTGCATGTCTTGCCTGTGTTTTAATAGCGTGTGATTGAGTATTTAGGCCAGCTCATAAACAAACCAGGACTGCGATGCCGGAGCCAGAGCCGGAGCCGGAGTTAGAGTTGCCCAAGGATTTGGAGGGAGCCGGAGAAAGCAAATAATTTGGGTGGGGCCGAGACTGGAGCCGGAAAAAATGTTTTATTCACTAGAAAATAAAAGTATTCAGAACCAAATATAAAAATTACCAGCTCTGTAACTCCTGTATAAACTAAGTTTTAGGGTTGACTAAACACTAAAATACTAAAATTTTCCTCATAGCACCGCACCGCACCGCACCACAATCATCATTTTTTTTTTCTCATCCGCACCTCTCCGACCGTACATCGGCAATCCCTACTACGAACAATAATCATTTCAGATCTCCTCAGCAAGTTACTGTTTTTGTGTCAAATAACCGGTCATGAAGCTAAGTTTTATAATAATAATAATAATAATAATAATAATAATAATAATAAAATAATAATAATAATAATAATAATAATAATAATATAATAATAATAATATCGTTGTCCAAAGATACGAACTCCAAGCTTGCATAAACCCTGCTTTAACCACTGAGCCAACTAATTAATTATTATATTATATGTATTATTATTATATCATTATTATATATATTATTATTATTATTATATTATTATTATATATTATATTATTCAATTATATCAGTTATTATTATTATATATTATTATTATTATCCATCATGAAATTCTCTGTCCTTAGATCCCGTGACCTTTCAGAAACGATTTCAGTAAATAAATGCGGAAGTAGATATGCACTGGTTAGCAATTCGAGCACTCTTTGTCTAAATAATGATAATAATAAGAATAATATGATAATATAATAGTAATATAAATAATAATAATCTAATAATAATAATATAATAATAATAATTAATAGAAACAATTTTACTACTACACTACTACTACACTACTATACTACTACTACTAACTACTACTACTACTACTTAACTACTACTACTACAGCTACTATCAAATATATAATAATAAGTAATAATAAATAATGAATAATCAATAATAATGATTAATATAATAATAATATAATAAATAATAAAAATAATAACTAATCATATAATCAATAAATATGATAATCATGAAAAGATACATAATATATAAAATAATAATCACTATACATCGAACTTATTGCAAATATCGATATTGAGAGATATCGTTAGTATAATATTAAGCTGTAAATATAAATTGAGATTCTGCTCTTCAATATCATATACTATAAATACGTTGTTCCTTCTGTATTAATTTTAAATAAGTAGATGACTCCTTATTAATTTTAAGTAAGTTCTTTATTGTTAAGTCTTGAAATCACTTTTAGGGAATTATTGCCAATCATGTATTGATTTTAGATATAGACTGGTCCTCCGAGATTCGTTTTGTGATTTCGTTTGTCTAGTGTAAAGGATTTGTGCTACGGAGTTTGTTCTGATCAATTATGCAGTACAAAAGATCAATTGCAGTACATTTGTTCGACTTTAAGATTGTGACTACTAAAGTAAGGTGTAATATCTTTTCATCTGAAAAGTGAAAAGGTCGTCATAGTGGTTTTTGTTCAAGATAGTTCGAGGACCTGATATTAATAATTAATTTATTTTTTTGTTTCTGTATTAATTTTTAGAGTTCTTGCACGTTCACATTGCACAGCCCCCTAAAGACAGACATTAGAGTAAGGAAGGATAAACAAGACTATAGAAAAGTATTTAAGATTTTTTTGAAACAAAATTCTGTCTTGGAATGTATAGTGGTTATGAATTTCGAAACAAGACATGTTAAATGTTCTTGTTAAAATATATGTCACAAGGATAACACCTAAATAACTTTGGCAAGACGGATATCTGATTTATTATTAGATCTCTGGCCCTAATTTATTGAAACAGGTTCTTTCTAAATTCTATATACTAACACTATACTACTACTACTACTACTACTACTATATACTACTACTACTGATAATACTACTACTACACTATCCTACTAACTACTACTACTACTACTACTAATATAATAATAATTAATAATAATAATATAATAATAATAATAATAAATTAATAATAATAATAGTCTGAGTGTGCGCGCACGCGCAAAGCCGACTCCTAAACTATAATAAAGAAGGACAAATAGAGATATGGGAATTTTTTATTAGAATTACGTAAAAATTTAAATATCAAGTCAAAATAAAAGAAACTCAGCATAATATATATTATCAAGGAAAAAGATTTAAAAAAAGCGCTAAGACAATCTTCATAAAAACGCTAAGACAATCTTCATAAGAAGCAGTTAGGAATTTAACCATATGTACCACATGTCCTTCCCCCAAGGAGAAGTGTAATGATCTGGAAGGACCTGGAAGTTCTAATAAGATCTTGTGAAAGACTGAAAATGGGAGATATAAGGTGTATTTTTCATGTTCAGCATATCATTGGTATTTCAAACCACCAAGCTACATGCAATGAAATCATCGGTGGTTTAGACTTTACACCAAGAAAGATGAGCGATAATAATAGTAATAAAAATAATAGCAATAATAATAATAATAATAATAATAATAATAATAATAATAATAATAATAATAATAATAATTTGGAATCCTTAATAAAATAATTCAAAATAAAATAATAATAATCAATTAATAGTTATTATTAAACTACTACTTTTGCTACAATTATTATTATTATTATTATTATTATTATTATTATTATTATTATTATTATTATTATTATTATTATTATTATTATTATTATTATATTATTATTATTTTAAAATATTCTACTCCGACACTTAAAAAATATCTAATGCCGAGACAGTGATGTTTGATCCTTATTTATAAATAAAGTATTTTTGCTTGTCTCGGATTCTGCTCCAGCCCCAAGAAAGTTTCCGCGTCGCTTCGCGCCGGGTCGCACATACGGGGGCGTGCTGGCTCTTGACCTTTGGCGTTCGCTTTGGCCTTCACATAACCCGTTAGAGAGTTGAAACCATCGTATACGAACTCAGCAGACATCCTAGTACAAGGTTTGTCTGCAACTTATTTCATCTTTTTTTCTATGGACCCTGCCCCTCCTAGGTGTTCCTAGTCAGTTCTGAGAGTTTTGGCTTACTCGATAGAATTTGTCATAATACTAGAGAACACGCATTAGCATGCGGTTCGCTTTTATGCTTAATCAAATAAGCAAAAGAGTTAATTACCTTAGAGTTCACTTTGAAAATTTTAGCGTTCGTTTTTCACAACAGAATATGAATCTGTCTTTCAGAACATACTACCTGTCATATACTAGAACTCTCTACATTTTTTAAACGGCAATTTTTTTTTATAATGCTCACTGAGTAGATCGTTTTTGACTCATGGTTTCTAAGAACATATCACTTCAGTTCTTAAATTCGACCACTCTTCAATTTTTATGAATATATCTTTGTGTGTTTTCGAATCCATGTCTCTTAAATCAGTCACTATTAAGTTTGGTGCTATGTTATGTTTAGTGTTATGTTATGTTTTTATGGTTATGTCTATGATTATGTTTATGTTCTTGTTCTGTTATGTTATGTTATGTTAAAGTTATGTTAATGTTATTTAGTGTTATGTTGTTTAATTTGTGGTTTTGTTTGTGTTGTGTTTGTTGTTGTGTTTGTTGTTTGTGTTGTGTTGTGTTGTTTGTGTGTTGTATTGTGTTGTGTTGTGTGTGTGGTAATGTTACTTATGGTGAATTAGGTTTTACATAGCTTTTAATTAAAGTGCTTTATGGTGTGTTATAACGCTTAAGGTTTTAGGTTGCTTAGTTAGGTTAGGTATTATGGTTAGGTTATGGTTAGGTTTAGATAGGTTATGGTTTAGGCTTAGGTTTTTCTCTGAACTGACGTTTCAATATCAATCAAATCGTATCACTTCATAATATTTTTTTGAGATATAACAGAGCCTCAAAAACAGGCCATATTTGTAAAAGTAATCATAATCACTTATATTAACTACAAAGTTCGCTTTTTTCATATACATCCTCGAAACTAAATGATAAATCTAACCTCAATATTACAAGGTGCTGACTATTTTTGTTCCGTACATACAAAATTATGACACACATGTACATCATAAGTTTGATACATTTAGGCATTAAAAGGTTAAATGCCAAAATATGACAATATTAATAATAATGATAAAGAATAATTAAAAAAAATAATAAAATAAAAATAATAATATAATAATATAAATGAATAATAATAATAAAAATAATATAATAATAATAATAATAATAATAATATAATAATATAATAATAATAATAATAATAAAAAATAAAATAATAATAAAATAATAATATAATAATTACAATAATAATAATAATAAAATAATAATAATAATAATAATTAAGTAATAATCATATAATAGATAATAATATAAAATAAAATAATTAATATATAATAATAATAATAAAAAATAATAATAATAATAAAATAATATATTAATATAATGAATAATAACTATAATAATAATAATTAACTAAGAAAATAATAAAATAATAATAATAATAATAATAATCATGAAAACGAGGAAAGAATTACTATTAAAATAATAATAAGCAAATAATAGTACATAAAAGAACTTCGAAAATTTTATTGCCCTTTTACCTAATTTTAATTATGTTTGGAAAGAATTTTTTTCGAAAAGCTAGAAATTAAGGATATAATATATATATATAAAATATATATAATATATATATATACTATAATAATTTTAAATATAATATATATACTATACTATTATATATGTAATATGTATATAGTATTATAGTATATAAATAATTATATATTATATCATTAATATTATTATAATAGTATAAATATATATATATCATATATAATATATTCATATATATGTATGAATAAAATATATTTTTTTATCATGATAGCAATTTCAAAATACCCAAAAATAAAAGCAACAACAAAAAACTTTATTTAAAAAAAATTCCTTTTCTGCACTTTCGCTCTCTTAACAGCAAAAATTATAGGTACTTCCTCCGTTATATTGTCAGTCTAATGACGAAACACTCATAAAAGCCTAGTCTTTTCATTCTGTAGAATCGAGAGAAATGATGTTTTGAGTTCAGAGGATTGAAATCTTATTGGAGTACAACGTTGTCAGTGAATAGATTGCTTAACTTTAACAATCCAAAAACGATCTATAGATAAATATTCTTTAATAGATTAAAATATTTTGATAGATATCGATGGAAGAATGACTAAGTATGGATTATACCTTTCCTTTCCTCATGAACTTGACTCTCTTTGCTACTGGTTTGAAAGTTATCAAGAAAAGAAATTGGAATTGGTTTATGTCTTTTCATTTTACATTGATTATGACACGCCAGCATCACAATTTTTATTAACAGAAGGAAAGTTCACTGCAACTCTAAAATGATTTGAAAACATTACCCTCATGTCTCTGCGAAAAATCTTCAAAGAGCATCATCATTATCTCAAGATGATTTCAACGAACAGTTGCTGTCACTAGATAATAATAATGCAAGAATAAGAATAAAGAATAAAGAAAAAGCTAGTCGTAATTACTTATTGCTTTAACGTGCGCTCAAATCGGTAACGAGACAGAGTTGAAACGTAGGGTCCGTGTTAGGTACGTCCGGATACTAGTAGGCTATATCTTTAGAAGTTAATCCTGAAAATTGCAATCCAGTGAGATGCTAACTTTCTGCTTAATAATAAAAATTCGCTATTTGAAAGTATTTCCAATAAATTTTATAAAAAAGAAGGTTAATATCTTGATCCACCTCAAGCTCTCACTTAAATAACATCTCATAGCTCCTTATCTAAAGTTTCCACCTCGAACCCTTCCTCTAAAGTTTCCACCTCGACCTTCCTCTAAAGTTCACTCAAGCTCCTCTCTAAAAGTTCTTTTACTCAAGCCTTTCCCTTAAAGTTTCACCTCAAGCCCTCCTACTAAAGTTTTCCATCATCAACTCCTCTCTAAGTTTCACCTTCAACTCCTACTTTAAACTTCGACCCATCAAGCCCAACTGCTAAATTTTCCACCTTAAGCTCTTCTTTAAAGTTTCCATCTCAAGCTCCTCCTCTAAGTTTTCACCTGAAGCCCCTCCTCTAAAGTTTCACCTCATCTTTCCTTTTAATTTTTCGCCTCAAAGCTCTCCGATAGTAAGTGCACCTCAGCTGTATACTCTAAAGATTAACCTCAAATCTCCGATCCTCTAATTGTACGCATTAATCTACCCCTCTAAAGTTTCATCTCGAACCCTCGCTCTGAAGTGTCCATTTCATGCATCCTCGCTCTAAATTATCACAAATCCTTTAAAGTTTCACACCTCAATCCCCCCGTCCGCATGAAGTTTCCATCTAACTCTCTACTAAAGTTCTCCTCAAGCTCCTCCTTAAATTTCCATCTCAAGTTACTCTTCTAGAAGTTAGCCTCAATATGCTTCCTCTAAGTTTCCGCCCACCGAAGCTACTTCCTATACAAGTTACCTCAAACTGCTCCTCTAAGTTCAACCTCAAAACTCCTCTTTAAGTTTCTACCTTCAAGCCCCTCCTTTAAAGTGTACATACTCAAGCTCTCCTCGAAGTTCATTCAATGCGCTCTCCTCATAAAGTTTGTCACTCAAGCTTCCGTCCTCTAAAGTTTTCCACCGCCAAGCTCACCCTCATTTCCCACCTCAGGTTCTCCTCAAATTCACTTCAAACTCCTCTCTAGAGTTTTCATTCAAACTCCTCCCTAAGGTTTCAACAGTTTTAAAAACTTTCTAATCTGGCGCTCAATCATCGTTACTGTCCATCCAACACTTGGGTTTTTTTTTTCGCTTTTCGTGTACTTTCGCCATTTTGTCTCTGGAAAAATATTTCCTACTTTTTTCCTAAAATCATTGTTTGCTTTGGCGACACTAAAATAGTGCCAAAATGTTTTCATTGCCTCAATAAATTTCTAATATGTTGAACTGCACACGAATGTGAACAGCAGTGAACACTAGATATTTTCGACAGCTTGAACACTTCTAAGATTTCTTCATTGATTCGGCACCATCATATATCATCTTGCACCAATCAGTAATTCACTTCTTTTTTACGTCTTTCGCTTTCGTATGTTTCCTCGCTAGAGATTTTCCTTTAAGTGCATTCCTTAGCCATTAAACTTAAGAAATCTTCACAAACCACAGAAATGTTTTCTTCATTTTTATTAATATATATTCATAATTTATTTAATTAATTATTATTATTTTTATTATTTGTATAAATTTTAAGCTAAGAGACTCAAGTCATCAAAATTATTTTAAAGTTTATATAATTTAGGAGGGTGGGTGGTTCAGACCCTCTCAACCCCTCTGGCAACGGCTTTAGATATTATATTATATATAAATATAATATAATATATTATATATAGTATAATATTATATATATAATATATATATATATATATATATATATATATATAGTATATTATATAATATATATAGTATATATTGGTAAATGGAAGCAGAAAATACTTGATCATTATTCATAGAAAAATATATATTTGACAGTGTCTGACATTTTGGAAAATACAACAGTATTGGTGAATACACGAAATTGTGAGGTGTACTATATAATTAATATATATAGTATATATATATATTATTATATATATATATACATATATATATATAATTATATATATAATTATATTAATAGGTACTCTATATATATTATATAATAGATATAATTATATAGTATAATATAGTCAAAGATATTTGTGCAATTTGAATCAACATTTGTATATTCAATCTCTAGTGGGTTTGAACCCTTACGCTTGAGATGGTACCCAGAGTGTTAACTCGAGACCACGATTGGCTAAAAGGAAACCATCATTTTACTCTGAAAGCTTAGCTTCCCAAGAGAGCGAAGCGGTCTTGGACACAACATCCGACGGCTCCCGCAACACTCGGTCAGGGCACACGGGTAATTTTAAGCCGGACATTTTAAGATATAATAGAAGATATGTGTGCAGTAACGCAACAATCATTTGTATAGTTGTAAAATGGTCCTATGTGGGTTTGAAACCCTTACCCTTGAGACTGTACTTACGCAGAGTGTTAGAATGGAAAGCCCCCGTTGCAAAATGGAAACCCTCATTTTAGATGTGAAAGCTTCCCAAGAGGAGCGAAGCGTGTCTTGGCCTGTAACCTCCGAGGCCTCCCCCAAACTCGTCAGCAAACCACTGGTAATTTTCGAACGCGTACATTATTAGTTTCAAGAGATATTTGTGCAATAAACGCAATCAATCATTTGTAATGCAATGGTCCTATTGTGGTTGACACTTACCACTTGAGATGTACTTACCAGAGTGTTACTCGAGACACGAATTGGCTAAAAGGACACCATCACATATTACCTCTGAATAGCTAAGCTGTCCCAAGAGAGCGAAAGGCGTGTCTGACACCGTAACTCCGAGGGCTCCCGCACACTAGGTCAGGGGCAACACTGGGTAATTTTAGACGACGTCATTATTAAGATATCAAGATATTCGTGAATAAAGAACAATACTTGTAATTTCAAATGTCTATGTGGGTTTGACAACCTTACCCTGAGATGTAATCATAAGTGTTCATTCAGACCACATGGCTAAAAGGGAAACTCCATCAATTTACCTGAAAGCTTGCTTCCAAGAGGATCGAAGGCGTGTCTTGGACACCTAGGACCTTCCGACGGGCCTCTCCGCATACACTCGTCAAGGGGCAACACTTGGGTTAATTTAACCGGACATTTTAGATAATTCAAAGAATATTTTGGTGCAATAAAACGCAACAATCATTTGATATTTCAAAGTCCTATGGGTTTGAAACTTACCTTGAAGATGGTAACTCTAGATGTTACTTCGAACACGATGCTAAAAGGAAACCTATACATTTCACCTCTAAGCTTAGCTTCCAAGAGGAGCGAAGGTCGTGTCTTGGACACCTCACTCCGACGCCCTCCCGCAAACTCGGGTCAGGAGCAAACACTGGGTAATTTTTAACACGACATTATTAGATTGATTCAAAAGATATTGTGAGCACTAAACGCAACTAATCGTTGTATAATTTCAAATGGTCCTATGTGGGTTTCGAACCTGAACCCTCTCGTTGTTATGCAAGTGTAATGAGCGAATGCTTTATTATAAAAGGAAAACTCTCATTAACCTCTGAAAGCTTAGCTTCCCAGAGGAGCGAAGCGTGT
This sequence comes from Trachelipus rathkii, assembly GCA_015478945.1. Classification (NCBI taxonomy): domain Eukaryota; kingdom Metazoa; phylum Arthropoda; class Malacostraca; order Isopoda; family Trachelipodidae; genus Trachelipus; species Trachelipus rathkii. Next base: position 11,403 of record JABUQX010024209.1, read on the forward strand.
CTTGGACACAACTCCGACGGGCTCCCGCACCACTCGGTCAGGCAACACTGGGTATTTTTTAACCGGACTTATTAGATTATAAAACTATTTTGCAATAAACGCAACAATCATTTGTATATTTCAAATGCTAAGTGGGTTTGAACACTTAACCTTGAGATGGTACTCCAAGGTTACCTTCGATACCCCAGATTGCTCCAAAAGGAAACCTGCATTTTACACCTCATGAATACTTAGACTAGCCAAAAGGCGAAGTAAATAAGTTGAATGGGTTTCACTTATTAGAACCAATCGTATCTACGAGAGTAGAAACATACTGGAGTACATCTCAAGGGTAAAAGGTTCAATCCAGCTGATAACCATTTGAATTAGTAAAAGTGGAGTGGAGGCGTTAGATTGCACAAAATATCTTTGAATATATAAAAGGTCTCGGTATATAATTTCTCTTAGTCTGACCCGAGTGTTGGCGGGAGGCCCGTCGGAGGTTAGGTCATGAAAGCTTAGCTTCCTCTTGGGAAGCTAAGCCTTCAGAGGTAAAATGATGGTTACTTTAGCCAATCGTGGTCTTGAGGTAAACACTCTGGAGTACCATCTCAAGTAAGGGTTCAAACCCACAATAGCATTTGAATATATATATCTATATAATTAAATATATATATATAGTTTTATAATATTATAATATATAAATAATATTTTATATTATTATATATATATAAATATATAATGGGGAGGGATTAGGAAAGAAGAGAACTTGGTTTTGTGATTTCAAAGAAGAAATTTGTTGCTGTGAATGTTTTGTAAGTGAACAAGATGAATGAGCGAGTTTTTAATGGATGAAAACAACCACGTTTTTCTCTACCATCTCATTTAGAAAACGAGAAAGTCAATAGTCACATCCCAAGGTCACCTCTTATCAAGCCCAGTCGAACCTCTCAACTGAAACGACAATAAAAGGGGATATCTTCCCCGATGAAGATATAGATGATGAAGTACGGATAGAGAGGGTCATTGATGAAATGTAGAAAAGAGACCTAGGGGATAGGAGAGAACCCTGAGGAAACCCACAATGAAAGATTTAAAAGGATGACTTTGTATCTCAACACGCTGGTATTGAACGACCGAAGAAAGTAAGAGAAGAAGGTTACACAGAGAGAAAGATAGATACAGAAAGATGGAAGTTTGGAAATCAACCTCTCTCTCTCTCTCTTCTCTCTCTCTCTCTCTCTCTCTCTCTCTCTCTACTTTGGAGTCAGACGTACTGTGAAGGATTCTGTGTGTCTTGCACCACTGTAAAATTACCAATATACTGAAGAGAAGAGGATGAGATTAGAGAGAGTAAAGGGAAAGATCACTCATAAAGTGCTTCTTACGAAAGCCATATTAGATAGCAGAGATAAGTTTAGAAGAATTAAGATTTCAAATTTCATTTATAAGGATAGATTGAAAAGCTCTTAGAGAGAAACAGAAATTGAAGGGTTTGAAAAGGAGACTGAAAAGCTCATCATTTCAAGCAGGGGGATTAGAATAGAGTGATAAAAACAGGGACAAACAGTTTACCCAGCAGGTTGTAAACTAAGGAAATACAGTTATAAGAGCACAAGGAGGGATATCGATAGACCGTACGGACCGTACGGACTGGTACGCCTTCTTAAATGTAAGCTCAGAGAGAGAGAGGAGGGAAAGAGAGATGAGGAGAGAGAGAGATGAGAGAAGGAAGAGAGAGAGAGAGAGAGAGAGAGAGAGAGGAGAGAAGAGAGAGAGGAGAGAAGGAGAGAGAGAGGAGAGGAGAGAATGAGAGAGAGAGAGAGAGAGAGAGAGAGATAAGAGGAGAGAGAAGAGAGAGTAACAAAATATTTAAGAAGAAAATACAATGTTAGAAATAAATGAATTGGAGGAGTGGAAAAGGAGGAACAGCTTTCGGAAATAGTCTAGAGTCGAAAAGAGACAAAGGTTTACAGGAAACGTTCAATTTAACGAAAAACGAACTGGCAGTTGTGACCTCGGAAGATACTAAGGAGAAAAGAAAAAGACAGAAGAAGAAACAATTCATGACAATTTTGACCAGGACATCAGAAATAGCGTGAAGAATGTAGAATCCAGAAATGATCGATTAATTTTTGTACATAGAGTTTTTATATAGGAAGTAGATTTTCCACTAATTAAAACATGAAATAATACTTGTCATGGATTAAGAGATACCGCCAGTCTGAAACAGGGGTAATGTCTGAATTTGGTAGAACTAAAATCGCGTGTGCCAGGGTCATATATATATATATAGTATCTATCATATATATCTATATAATGATATAATATATTACTATATTAATATATATATTAAGAATATATAATAAATATATATATTATATAGTATATTGAGTGTAAATAAAAATATTTATGAATATTAAATTTCTGATCTTATAAATAAAAATCTTTTATAACTAAAATAAGTACTAAAAAATTAAATTAATATAGTATTTTACATTTAGATTTTATTAATATCAAATAATAATAACGAATACATTATAAGTAATTATAAATTTGTCATTTCCATTTAGTTTCTCCGTTATTATTGATTATTATTATTCCTATTGGTTAAGTATTTATTTTCCTATTCCAATTTATGAATATAAGTTTAATTTCGTATTATAACGTTATTTTTTATTTCTTTTCCTATTTTTATTTGTTCTCTTTTTCTATTAATAGTTTAACTTTTTTTCTTTTTTGCCTTTTTCCTTTTTCTTTTTCTTCTTTTTCTTCTTCTTCTTCTTCTTTTCTTCATTCTTTCTTACTTCTTCTTCTTCTTCTTCTTCTTCTTCTTGACTTCTTCCCCTTCTATCATTCTCTCTTCTTCTCTTGTTATTCCTCTTAATTCTCATTTGAATATGTTATATTAACCTATTAATTCTTAATATTATTATTATTATATTTTATATAATAAATTAAAAGTCGAATACCAAAGAAATTGTTAACATTTATAAGAATATTAATCTAAGAGATTCTATCTTGTAGATTTTATTGTCAGTTTTGCAATAGAAAATGTAATTTATAATTAAAGAAAGAAAATTAATTATATGAATGAAATGAAAGAAAAATTGAATGAAATGAAAGAAAAATCTCAGAAATGAAAGAAAAATCTCAGAAATGCCAATGAATATTTTCTCTTGTTATTAAGATTAAAATTTTCACTGATTCTATAAGACCTATTATTTCAGCCTGACTTATCATTAATCTAATCTTCATTTTCATTTATTCTCTTCTTTTCATATATCGTGAGTGACAGTGAATGAAATACGAGTCCATTGACTCTATTCTCGCGAGTTTATAGAGTAAACTAAATAAGTAGAGTCTATCCACACATATATAATATTTTTCTCATGGGTAAGCATTATTAATCAATATTATATCATACTGTGCAAATGAATAAAATGAAAAAGGCATTTGGGATAATTCACTTGAATATCTACATGTATTGTCTTCCGAACAAGCTTACACATACAAACAAATCATTTTGTTCAGCGATCACAAACAATCTTAATTAAATGCTCTGGGCCAATTAACCTCATCCGGGATGCTCAATTAGAGTTTGCTGAAGGTCTAAACAATTAAAATATACTCGACGTACTTGCTTATATTGAATGTCCGGTTACAGTATGTAGTTAAGACGAGTGAACTGGTTCTGATATGTGAGCTAAGAGGAAATTCAATATTTATTTATTGCTTCTAGCTCAGAGGAATTAGCAAAAGCGATAAAAATTGCATAATAACATGCTAAAGGAATGTCTATATTTATTTTTAAAATAATCTACTTTTCTACTATTTTATTTGTTTATTTATTTATTTATTTATTTATTTATTTATGTTGTTTTCTTTTCAAATAATGATAATTTATTGAAAGGGAAGAATTAGGTTAAATATAGAAATATTTAACTATATAAAAATTACTTGTTTTACTTAAGTTTTTATAAAATTGAAATTAAAACATGTGAAATAATTATTTTATTATACGTTAGTTTTTTTTTATTTATTTCAACAAAATTCTGTTGGTAAGCATTCTAAAACATTTTGCTTCTAACTTTCCAGCAAAGCCTCTCACCTATTCTCATATATATACATGAAAATAAAAATTACATGACAGCACAAATTTCATGCAAATTCATAGATGTAGCTTCAGAGCAAATAAATCCAATGAATTCTGGATAAGCCCTGAATCGAAGCTAATGTATCCAACAAGGGCCAGATAAGTTCTAAATCCGAACCGGAACTAACAACATCTGACGAACTCTGAATGAGTTCAGAATTGAGACCGGGGCTAATAAGATTCGAAAAGTTCTCAACGAATCCGGAACGGAAAACGGAGATGATGATTCAGACAGACGAATTCTGATAGAGTCCAGAATCTGAACTGGAGCTAATGATTCAGACAGGAAAATTCTGAAAGATTCCGGAATCTGAACAGAAGAAAGAACGGCAATTTTTTTTTCTGCTCCGAATTATAAGAAAATTAGCATCAACAATTAAACAATAATAATTGTCATAATTAATAGCGACTCTAAACAAACAAAAACATAAGCAACGTAATATTTTACACGGAACATTAACAAGAATAATTGCATAACACTTCCGTAGCTCTTCAGGGAAGGTGAAGAAACCTTTGCCTAAGGAAAACTTACTTGAAAAGCAATTAATAAATATTATACACATGAATAGCAAGACACTTTGAACTTTTAAGGAAGAGGAATTAGAGAGAAGAATGATAGACCACAGAAAAATGGTATTAGATTAAAAAAAAGTAAGTATATTTCTCCAAATAAGTATAAATTTAGGAGGTTGTTATAATAAGCTGTAATTTAATAATATTTTAATTTCTAGAAATATATTACAAACTCACATATATATATTTTTTATTGTTGTTAAAATGTTTCAAATTTTTGTATGTACGTCATGAAATTATTTCGGGGTAATTATCTACGTTAAACATTGTCGAGATGATTTACTTTTGATTAAGATATATGATTTATATGATTTAGATAAATGATTTATATGATTTAGATCTTGTAAATAAAAGTCTTGAACACTCCAAATTCTTATCACAAATTAACAAACACTTTAACTTGATTAAATTGTCGCCAACAATAAATTACAGTGAATGGAACCCCATTATTCGTTCACGCCAATATTCGTCTTTTTTGAAATTCGTGCTGTTTTTTCGTTGAAAATTTTTTTTTATATTCGCCCGAAAAGTCAATATTCGTCCCTCCTCCGACGTGTTCAGCTATTCAGCTGATCGTCAGTTGGCACAGTCTCCAGAGGTGATAAAATGCGCTCATTTAACTCTTGTTTAATACTTTATTTCTTTTTACTATTTACGCGTTTTTGCAGTTATTTTTTTAAATAAATACAGTACTGTAAGTGACCATGGGTCGTAAAAAGTGCAGTGATGATAAAAAACAAAAATGAAAACGGCTGAGAAATGTATTTGCAATGATTTCCGAGTGATTTTTTTTTTTTTTTTTTTTTGTGAAAGAATAATATGTAAAATTTTGGGTTGGTAACTGTTTAACCATTTTTTTTATTATCATGGGAATAAATAGTTAAATAGTAGAATGTTCCAAAATTCAGGCTCCTTCCCTCAGGAACGGATTAATGACGAATATTGGACTTCCACTGATTATATATTTCTGTTTTTATGTTTTATAGATAGCTCTCCTGAGGTTGTCGTCATGATAACCAGTTACTGCTGCGAGAGTTTTAAATGATTATATATCTTTCAGAGCCTTAATATTTTCTAAAACTATCTGGACCTAATTTTGTTTAACACATTATCCATTAGAAAAAAAAATTAACCCTTAATTTTAAATATCAATCAAACACATTATGTTTCAGTTATCAGAATTTAAAGCAAAAATAGGCCCTCAAATTTTCACTCAAATAAGTCTCTAACACACAACGACCTACTCTATCATAAGGATATAATACTCCTTTTTTGCACACGTAAGCAGATAACCAGGTTATCAAGCTACTTGCCCGTGGTAAATAATGAAGGTGCTGAAGACCTTAGGTATAAGCGGCCATTTTCATGAAACGATAAAAATAGGTAAAAGTAAAAAGATATCCGATATCAATTTGAATGAGTAGACTCATTCATAATGAATTTATTAGAACGAAATCCAACATTGAGGGTACAACTTTCACTATTACCTGTATTAAAGTTCCACCTAAATTATAATTAGAAAATAATAATAAAATATAATTAAAATTAATAATAATAATAAAATGAAATATAAAAAAAAATAATAAATAATAATAATAATAATAATAATAATAATAATGGGAAAAATTTTACACATTTCAATCTCTTCTTTTAACAGGCATCAGAAATTACAAGCACAACACAGAACGTAGTGGACTTATCCTTATCTTTTATTATGAAGATCTATTCTAGGCTCCATTCTGAATCTGTCTCTTATCTCTTAGTCTGACGATTATATTCCTATCCCTAAAACAGCAAAGCTGTGAGATTATCTAAAGCAATCTTGGAGCACCATTTATTTAAATTTATATATATATTATAATATATATATAATATAATATATTTATAATAATATTAATTATATAATTATAATATATATATATATAATGATAAATATAATATATGATAATATATATAGTACTTAATATAAAATAAATATTAAATTATTATAGTATATATATATTATATACTCAGAGGCGACTCCTGCACTCGTGCACGAGTTGACATCGATTATACGTATAAGAAACGATCTATTTTTTCAAATTTATATTTACGAAAATAAAATTCTCAGTTATTTTGTTAAAAGAATAAATGAAATTATTAATTACATAATAAATATAGAATATTATTTATGTAAAAATTAAAATAGAAAAAGTAGAATACGCATAAATAACAGTCTGTAACCATGAAAGGCGAGCAGTTCGATGGCACATACGAATGGCGGAGACGGTGTCTGTGAATTTAGAGTAGTTTTACCCTCAGTAAAGTTAACTATGAACATAACTTTAGAAACGTGTGATTAAGGAAAACGATTTAGAGGAAAAGCTCAAATATAATATATATCATAATATAACTCATTCAATTAGTAATATTGTTTAGGACTTTAGGATATATATAACTTATAATATAATATAAAAATATAATATAAATAATAAATAATATAAGTAATATATATATTAATAATATATATATAATTAATATTATATTATATATATAATTAATATATAATATAATATATAATTATAAATTCATATATATATATAATATATATAATATATATATATATATATATATATATTATATATAGATTATATATATAAGTATATATATATATTTATTTATATATATATATATATATATACATAATATAAGTAGTATATATATATATTTTATATATATATATATATATTATATATATTATTCTTGTTCGATATATATTTTAATTTGATTTTCGAACGTTGGAACAATATTTTTAATTCTTAAAATTCATAAAAATTAGTAAGAGAAAAAAATAGAAAAAAGAAGAAAAATAGAGAAAAAAAGAAAAAAAAGAAGAGAAGAAGAGAGAAGAAAGAAGATTTCTTATTATATTAATATTTTATTCATTCATTATTTTATATTATCTATTATTATATTTTATTATATTATATTATTAATTATTTATATTATTTATATTATTAATTAATGTTTATTATCATTATTATTTTATATATTAATATTATTATTATTAATCTATTATTATTATTATTATTTCATTTTATTTATTCTTATTTATTATTCATATTTATATTTTTTTATTTATTATATTATTATTATAAATTAGATTATTATTATATTCTTATATTATTATTATATATTTATTATTATGTGATTATATTATTATTAATTATTATATTATCTATTATTATTACTATTATATATTATAATTCATTCTCAAAGATGACGCAAAAGGGAGGAGAAAGTTGCCTTTCTCTCCCCAAATTTAAATAACCATGTGGCACTAGTGCCGAATTTAAACTCTATGTAATCTGGGTATTCGCATTATAGTGCTCTTATTTTCACCTTTTTCTCTCAACATAAACATTCCCCCCAGCCTAAACTCACAGCACAGCCTTTAATATATATATTTATATATATAATATATAATATAGTATAATAGTAATTATATATTAATAATTAAATATAGATATATATCTATATAATATATATATAATATATATATGCTCTTGTAAGTTGGCGTAAACGTTGAGGGACATAGGTTGATTTCCCATGGAATAACAAACATCTCTTAATTTTTACGCAAATGAGCTTGTGTTTATAAACACTGTAATAATGAGTGTCTAAAATATTTATCATATTACAAACATGTTAATTTGTGAATTAAGTTAATGGTAATTAGCAACCCAACTTTTTCACACTTTCAGAATTAATTCATGAAAATGATACAACCCATTTTTATGTTAGATTTTGTTCCCATGATTCGGACATCGCAATAGTGTGTGTGTATGTGTGTGTGTGTAGGTGTGTGTGTGTAGGTGTGTGTGTGTAAGTGTGTGTGTTTGTGCTAAAAAATAACTATTCTATTATTCTTAATTTAATATTGCTATATGATAAAATAATATTCTTATGCTATTGTAAATCTATTAAACATAATTTTCACCAATTGTTTGGAGAAATAATAAAGCCAAAATAGGTCAGATTTTTCAAAACTTTGACAACTTCTAAAAAAAAAACACGTTTGTCGGGGAATTTTATTAGAGAGTTTCACTCTGGATGTCAAACCAGCATCTTTGCCACACTAGCTCTATTCGTTCTCACATATGCTATGCTTAACGTATTGACGCATAAACGTTATATGCATAAAATGTTAAAAGTAAAGGTGGCCTAATTATTCTCATTATAAATTCATTTGATGAAAGAATTCTCATTTTTCTTTCATAAAAATACTTTTCCATTCATTTTATTTTGCTCTTTTGTTTCTCTTCTCCTCAAACGATTTTGGCTCTTCTGGTACCTTTTTTCGTACCTTTCTTAGTGCCTTTTTGGTACATTTTTGTTCTTTTTTATCAATTTAAAAGGAAAGCTTTTGCATCTACGTAATGATATTTACTCTTCGTTTCCTCTACATTAAGCTTCTTTTAATTAAGCTTCAGTCGTGTAGACAAATTATTATTATTATTATTATTATTATTATTATTATTATTATTATTATTATTATTATTATTATTATTATTATTATTATTATTATTATTATTATTATTATTATTATTATTATTATTATTATTATTATTATTATTATTATTATTATTATTATTATTTCAGCGTAATAAAAGACTTCCTTTTCTGTAAAGAAAAAAAAATTGATGGTGAATAATTTGGCTTGCAAATGATTGTTTTAAATTTCCTTTTGCACATATTTTATTTACAATTAGGTTTGAATGACATTTTATCAAAATGTCATTAGGTTTGAATGACATTTTGTCAAAATGTCATTGGGCTTGAATGACATTTTGTCAAAATGAAATTTGGTTTGAATGTCATTTTGTCAAAATGTCATTGGGTTTGAATAACATTTTTAAAAAATGTCATTTAAACCTATTGACATTTTGCCAAAATGTCATTAGGTTTGAATGATATTTTGTCAAAATATCATTAGGTTTGAATGACATTTTATCAAAATGTCATTATACTTGAATGACATCTTGTCAAAATGTCATTGGGTTTGAATGAAATTTTGACAAAATATCATTTAAATCTAATGACATTTTGACAAAATGTCATTAGGTTTGAATAACATTTGGTCAATATATGATTGGGTTTGAATAACATTTTACTAAATTGCCATTAGATTTGAATGATATTTTGTCAAAGCAAAAATATTCAGAAAGTGCTTTTGCGATTTTAATAATTATCAGATTTATTTGCAAATAAAATATCTATACTCTAATTGCATACCTTTGTACAAGCATAGTCATACAGAACCACAAGAGCACAGGGATATAGACCCATAGGAAAGCAGGGACACAGCCCCACAGGAACATAAGATCACAACACCTGCGCACATGAGCAATCCCCCCTCCCCCCAAAAAAAAAAAATCTTTCTTTTCCTTTGAACTCGGTATGTTTGGTTATTAAGATCATTTTGTGGTCCTTTATTTCAGCTCTTAAGCAAATTAATTAACCAGATTGAATATCTCTTCAACACGAATTTTCAATTTTCACATTTACAAAAGTTATATATATATATATATATATATATATATATATATATATATATATATATATATATATATATATATATATATATATATATATATATATATAGAATATATATATAAATGAAACAAATTTATTATATATATATATATATATATATATATATATATATATATATATATATATATATATATATATATATATGTAATAATAATATATATATTTATATGTATATATATATATATATATATATATATAATATATATATATATATATATATATAATAATAATATATATATAATATATAATATATATATATATATATAATAATAATATATATATATATATATTATGTTATAGTGTAAGAATATTTGCTATGAAAGGAAGGTTATAAAAATTCCAAAATAAAACCATTTTTGGGATAAAAGGTTAAAAAATTCTTTATTTGGAAAATGGAATTTCTGTCATTTGGCTTAAGAGTGATCATAAGAATTTTGGTTTGGGGCCCTGACCCTTAAGAATATATATATATATATATATATATATATATATATATATATATATATATATATATATATATATATATATATATATATATATATATATATATATATATATATATATATATATATATATATATATATATATATATATATATATATATATATATATAGACATACAAACACCAGCATTGCAACTTGGTATTGTGGGATAGGAGTGATTAATGGATTGTGCTTGTATCGTCTTCCAACACTTAATGGAACAATTATTTTTAGATTATCTTTCTAATTCTGTATCAGAATTTGACAAATGTATTATCGTTTGGAATATAAATTTGAATGTTTGGAATACTTGTGAATGCAATGTCAACGATTTCTGTCTTCTGCCTACTTATTTTGATCCACATCTTAGTTAACGATGGCGCTTGATCATTTATGGTATAATTTTCGAGATGAGAGTCGGACATTTTTATTTGAGCTTCCTGTCGCTGATCATCTGCCTGTATTGTCTATGTTTGAATGTGGATTGTAAATTTGATCTTTTTAGGCTTAGAGATTTTTCAATTAACGATAAAGGGCGTTTTCTTGTTAAAATGGATAATGAGGCGAGTGGGTTTGTTTTTTTCTTGTTGCCCTAATCAGGCAAAGTCAGAGTTGTTATGGTAGTTTTGGTATTTATTAAATAAGTATTTTCCTATTCGTACGAAGACTATAATTAATAAGAGGCTAAAAATTCCATGGTTGAATGCTAGTCTGGTTAAATTTATTAATAAAAAACATAAGTTATTTATTTTATTAAAATATGGTCAAATAACTTACGTTTATTTTAAAGCTTATTCCAAGTTACTGAAATATTTGTTAAATTGGGTGGAGAGGAAATATTACCATGGAGAACCTGGTCCTTATATAAAGAGATATCTAACCGAAAAAAAACATGATAATAAATATGTCCTAAAGCAAAATGGTAATGTTATTGATATGAAAGGATTTGAGTCTTTAGAAGAGTCGAAAATTAGATTAATAAACCGGATAGCTCCGGTTTTATTTGATCTGTGAGATTTGATAAAGTCATAATCTCTCTCTCTCTCTCTCCTCTCTCTCTCTCTCTTGCTCTCGTTATCTCCTCTCTTCTCTCTCTCTCTCTTCTCTCTCTTCTCTCTCTCATCTCTCTCTCTCTTCAATGGGGATACTCGCTGCAAACTTGGGACCTTATCTCTCACTGTGTTCTTTATATAGATTATACGTTCCGGTGCAACTGTGATCTACTATTTTTTTTATTTTTTGAGCTTACCGAAACGAATCAAAACATGAGGATGGCAGAAATCGTTATACTTGAGTGCGCTGTGAAGGATTTGAATAATTCTTAATGAATGTCAATGTTAAATTTTTTGAAAATAGCCGAGTGGTGGTTTTCGGGTCTTCTAAGCGATCTGTTCAACTGCTGTCTCGTACATGGAGTCTTTCCTGATTCTCTGAAGCGTGCAAAAGTTGTTCCGGTATTTAAATCTGGAAGTAGGTTTCGTATGATTAACTTTAAACCCATATCAATACTCCCTGCTATTTCTAAAATATTTGAAAGGCTTTTGCTTGTTAGACTGAGTAACTACTTTTCTGGTAACAATTTGATTTCTAATAATCAATTTGGTTTTTAGAAGAGCCGTGATACTGTTTATGCCATTATTAAAGTAAACATAAAGGCGCTGGAAGCTTTTACAGGAAATTGCTATGTTGCTGGTGTATTCTGTGATTTAAGTAAGGCTTTTGATACAATTAATCATGATATATTACTTCACACACTTTATAGATATGATGTTATGGGTCTTGCCCATGATCTTTTAAGATCTTACCTGACCAACAGGACCCAATGTGTTCAGATCAATGGTGAGAGTTCCCTTGATGTTCAGGTTGATGTTGGTGGGCCTCAAGAAAGCTGTCTGGGGTGGGTCTCTCCTCTTTAATATTTACATTAATGATCTGAATCTGCTTCTTAGTGATATTTTTTTGATGTACGCAGATGATATTGTACTTCTTAAAAGACATGATAATAAGCCCCTTTTAGCTGTTTTCATGGAGCGGAAAATGGAAATGCTTCTTGATTGGTGTAAATTTATCAAGCTCTCTCTTAATCCTGCAAAGGCAAAGTCTATGTTTTTTACATCTTTGTCAGATAAACACTGGATCTGAAGGTGAATGGAGAATATATTGAAAAGATTTGCTTTTTTAAATATCATGAAGTTGTAATTGATGAGAATCTGAAATTGTATGACCATGTCAATTATGTAATATCTAATTCCTCACGACTTCTTGAAGTCATTTTTCGCATAGGTAAGTTTTTGTCATTGAAAACTGCTAAAACTGTGTATTATAATATTGTTTATTCTAGCTTTTTCTATGCTGTTGTCTCTTGGGGGGGATACTTGGCCTCTTCATTGCGAAGAGACCGATTGCAGGTTATTCAAAATAAGTTAATTAGAGGTCTTTTTGCTCAGTATAGTTGATGTTGCTCATACTTCTGATATTTATTGGATTGTTGGTATACTTAAATAAGTGACGTTTTATAAGCTAAGACTTATTGAAGCTGTACATTAAAAATAATAAAATTAATCCATCATTATATTTTCCTAGAAATACTTCCGTTGCTGTCACAGGTGCATGGTGGGCCAGCTATTTAGAATTGCGTCTTACCAAATTAATTTTGTGCCTATAAATCCATATTATCCAAAGTTGACAATAGTAATACCATGAATTTCTCATATATTTTACCTTATGATTTTATGGTGTTTATAATTCTATCCATCCTGATGAAAGAAAGTTGGTCCTCCTCAATTCTCTTATCGTATAACTTGTAAATGAAGTTGAAAATTTGATAGAGCTTTTATTAGTCTTTTAACAATGAGTATTTTAAATATTATAGGTTGTAATTGAGATGTAATTTTTTGTCCTGTAGGGTCTATATCTCGATATCTATTATCTAATATATAAGATATTATCTATAATTTATTTATTATATTATTATGAATGCTTTCTAGCTATTTATGAATTAAAGTATTAATTAATTTTTTGATGTATCCCTTCAAATTTTTCGATTTTTATAAGTTTTTTCGTGATATTTTGAGAATAAAATATGTCTATCTTGCCTAATTAAAATCTATCTTTATCTATCTATCTACAATTCTATTATCTATTCTAATCTATCTATTTATCTATCTTATCTTATCTATCTACTCTATCTATCTATCTATCTTATCTTATCTATCTATCTATCTATCTATCTTAATCTTATCTATCTATCTATATATATCGGTATATTATCTGTATCTATTGTCTACTCAATTATCTATCTATTCTTAATCGTTATGCTAGTCTATCGGTATCTTATGGATCTATTCTAAATCTCTATCTAATCTTATCTAATCTATAACTAAACTCTCTTTATACTATCTATCTATCTATCTAATCTCTCTCACTTATTCTATCTAATTCTATATTGTGCTATCTATGCTATTTCGTATTATCTTATCTTCTATCTAATCTTTATCTTATCTATTCCTATCTTTATCATTATCTATTCTATATATCTTATCTATCTTCTATTTCTATCGTATTCTAATCTAATTCTAGTTCTATCTATCTTATCTACTCTATTAATCTATCTATCTAAATCTATCTATCTATCTATCTTATCATTTATATCTATCTATCTACATCTATCTATCTAAACATCTAATAAATTTAATCTATCTATTCATATCTATCTATCTATCTTTATTCTGAGGAGGATACTAGTATGTTCAAATTATTATCTAATCTGATCTGATCTATGCTATATCTATCTATCCTATATATATTACTAGTCCGTACTATCTAGGGTCGTATCTCATTGCTAATCGACTATCTAGCTTATTTTTCTTAGTGGCTATCTATTCTATCTAGTCTAAATCTATCTATCTATCTATTCTTATACTATTCTATCTATATCTCAAATTCTCTGGTCAGAATCTTATCTATCTATCTTAAATCTATCTAGTGCTTAATCGTATTCCTGATTGCTATCTAAATCTAATCTTATATATCTTAGTTCTATTCTATCTATTCTTATTTCTATCTATCTATACTTATTCTTAATAATATAGTAGGTAGGTATTAGTTAAATATATATATATATGATTATTTTATTTTAGTATGTATATATAAAGTTGGATGGTATATTGATATATATATAATAGTTATCGATTATAATATATATACTTATATAATAATAAATATAATATTAATATATATATATATATATGTATATTAATATTATTATATATTATATATTAGTATAGTTAGATATTAATATATATATTAAATATAATATATATGTTTCTTATGAATATAGTAATTTAATATATTAATATATATATATATTATATCTATATATAATTATAACCGAGAGAGAGGTGGCGGCTCGTGGTCAAAATTCTAGAGTAGGCAAATCAATATATATATATAACTATTATACTTATATATTCATAATATATTTAATATATGTTATATATATATATATATATATTACATATATATATATTATATATATATATATATAATTATTTATATATATATATTATATATAATTATATAAATATAATGATTTACATAATTATATATTTAATATATATATTAATATATTATTTTATATTATAATTATATATATATAATATAATTATATATTATAATAGCGACAATGCAAGAGAATGAATTGGTTTCATAATATGAATCACTCACTTTATTCCACATATTATACCTTGGGAAAATAGTAAATTTTAATGTAAAATCTTTTCTCTTTTAAACTCCAATATCCCGTATTTTAAATACTAACAGCTCAATTTTTATTAAAAAACACATCAGAAATCAGTTATTAGAATCCTTAATTATAATTATGTAAATATATATGAAAAATCGTATTATTACTAAACTAAAACTCCACATAAAATTAGTTTCCGAGTTTATATTATTACTATTTGAATTAATTGTGTAGTCTTATTCTTGCTGGTTCTGCAGAGGCATGCTACTGAAAGTTAGTTCGTATGTTGTTATAGAGTCTGTCGATTCTCATATGCGCGTTTTCTTCTCCAGACCTTCAAGTTATGCATAGGAATGTATTTATATGTTAGTTTATTTGTAATTGATAATGATATTACTAATATTAATTTTATTTTCCTTGCTGATATATGGTCAATAATGTTAAGAGATTATATTATTAAAATAAAAAACAATTTAATTACCGCTACTTGGATGGTGTGTTCGTAAGGGTTCTTGATCCTGAGCTCCAGAAGTTGCTAGGCCTTGAGAGAATAGAGGAACTATTTTTTTGACTCCACGAAAAGTAACAATTGCCACCGATCGCTACTATTAACAAAGGAATCGTAGTAGAAAATTGATCCGGCATCTTAAAGCTTAGCCTTCGTCAACCGAAATCATATATATATGTTATAATATACTATATCGTATTCAGTAATAATTGAGTAGCCTTAAACAATTATTGTCAATTATAATAATTATAATATGGGTATAAATTATATATATATCTATATATTATATTATATATTTATAATATATATATATATATATATATATATGTATAATAAATATATTATAAATTGTTAGATAGAATATATATAAATATAAATATAATATAGTATTATTATATATATAATACTAAATTATTAGGCTATTTTATACTACTAGTGAGAAAAATAAAATGATAATAATGTATGTACCTGACTATTACATGACATAATATATATAATAGTATATAAATTGCTAACTTTTTAATATTTTTTTGGGTTCATCGGTAAGGCAATGTAGCGAACCGTTTGCCTAACTTCTGCCTACGCCCCAAAAAGCCGCCAACTGATATATATCTATATATAGTATTATATATATATATATATATAGTAATACATATATATATATAATATATATATATATATAATATATATATATTATATATATATATATAATATATATATATATATAATGATTCGACTGTCATCGAGTGTGGACGCAGTGGAACTAGAAGGGAGGCGAAAAAGAGAAGCATTAAAAGTAAGATTCAGAAGAATAATGAAAATCATGAAGGGTTGTGTATGAAAAGAACTCTGGGGATTGAATTTTAAGAAGAGAGAGTATTTTAATGTTTGAAGTTTCAGTAACTATATATATAAAACAAAAATTATATTTATGATTCGGAATTTTCAAAATTTTAATATTTATTTTTAAATTATTATATTTAAAATCTAAGATGGGGAAAGCAACATTTTGTTTGTTAAAGAACGTTTTATGTCTTTTAATTATTTGGAATGAAATGCAAAAATTAAAATAAAAAAATAAAAAAAACTGAAAATTTAAATACTTGGAAAGTGAAGCTGCGTTTTACAAAGTCGTCGAGTCATAGGAAGAAAATTTCATAATTCTCTTTGCCCGATAGCAAGGGGCTGAAAACCCCCTTCTATCATATGTTTCTTTTCGTGAATGGTGATGACAAGTTTGAAAATTTATCAGCCACCAAAACCACCTTGCAGCTATGCAGGATATGGTGCTTTGTATAGAATAATATATAATATATATATATATATATGGTATATATACTATATATATAATTAATAACCTATACATTATCTCCTGATATAATATATATATATATACTATTATTAGTGAAGAACTGTCCACTGAATACTAAATTAATTCCTAAAGAACTATAAAAGAAAACAGAAATAAAAGCATAAGTTACCTAGTTAAAGCTTATATAATACAAAAAAATAATTGCTAAATTAGCTAAATATATATTTCTTAAGAGAACTATACAAAGTAAAACAGAAATAAATAATATATATATATATTATATCTATATATATAATTAATAAGTAACATATATATATAATTTGATATACATTGTAATATGTTATAGCCTCTACGATAGTAATTATTGCTTGCGCAAATTATATATAATATACCACTACTACTCAATAAATTATATTATAAAAGCAAAGATATATATATCGATGCCTAATTAGGCATATATGGAGTATCAGGGTACATTTCCTAAGCACTCCAGTGCCCCATTTTTAATCCCTCTTATCCTCATATCCACGTTTTTCTTACCCAGGAGTAGGTCCTCCTTTATCACTCGTTATAAAACACCATTACAGACAACACTTTTATTCTATAAAAGAATAAAAAATGGGAACCAAGCCTAGAGGAGCTGCTTCCAAATATAGCCCTTCATCCACCCCTCATCCACCCCTCCTCCTATCACCACTTGGAATTTGACTGCCTTCGGTGGTCATGTTGGTGAAGTGACGGAACTGCTGGTCTCTTCTGGTGCACGCTCTTCTTCTTCTTCATAAATTTTGGCGACCTTCGCGGGTTTAAATTTAATTTCCATTTTGTTGAACGTCACCTCTCCTCCTCCTCCTCTAAACGTCATCTCTTAATCGTAACCAAACTTAGGTCTTTGAGCGTTCTGACAACAAACTTTACTCTCTTGACCACTACTGTTTCTATCTTCAATTTCATCCAGACGAAGTTGTGCCTCTGTGCGCTGTGATCTTTGTTCTCGTTTCGCTGATTTGGAGTCTTCCAAATTTTCTACCTTGTGTCTCAAGCTATTCTGCCAATTCAATACTAAATTCAGCTCTTCTGTATATATTTCTTCCAACTTAACTGTCTATCATAAATTTTTTGAACACTTGAACTGCAAATTAGAAGACATTCACTTTTCTTCACTTTTCTCTGAAATCATCATTTGTTGGTGATTTCAACTTTCACCACCGCCAATGGCTTCCTCTAACTCTCGAGATACAGTTGATGAACTTGCCTATCACTTATCTATCCTGACATGAAGGAGTTGCTGCAGCTCTCTACTCGTATCACAGATCATCATGGAGATGAACCCAATATTCTAGACCTTTTCGTAACCACTAATCCTTGTCCTTATTCTGTTAAACTTTCATCTCCTCTGGGCTCCTTCGATCACCCTCTTATCTTTATTCCCTGTACTATTTTTTCAAGTCATCGGCAGGAAAGACACCTCCACCCCGCCTACTGCGAGAAAACCTTTTTGACATTTCTGCACTTCTTTGATTTCCCATGGATTGACTACTGCTTCCGTGGGAAGGTCCCTCTGAATGAGTTGAGGACATTATTGAGGTGATTCTCTCTTGCATGGAGGAGCACATTCCATATTCTTTCCTTCTACTCAACCGAAGACATCTTGATTTAATTCTTCTCACTTCATCACCTACCGTCGTCTTCAAACTCCATAAATTTACGCAACATATATTTCATTCCTAAATACTCCAAAATTTATTTTCCCTGAAACTAAAAAAAAAATAATCTTACTGGTTGCTCTACCCACGTTCTTTCTAAAAAAAAAATTTTGCCAAAAAAAAAAACAGCTAACTTCGTTTTTTCCTATTTCCCTCTCCCATTATCTTCCAATGTCACAACTGCCGTTTTACTTTTCTTTAAACTTGAACTCTTCGATTTAATCTTTGCTTCTAATTGCATCATAAACAATTCGGAAGTTATTCCTCCTTCTCCACCTTCACCTCCCTCCAACTCATTTAGGCCTAATATTTTAATTTCTTCTAAATATGTTATTTCTGGTCTCTCTGAGCTTGACACTAAGAAGGTATACGCCCCGGATGGTATTCCTCTTGTGGTTCTCAAAATTTGTACTTCAGATCTTGCTCTCTGCTGTGGTAAACTTTCCCGTCACTTTCTTTCCACTTGGACCTTCCCTTCTTGCTGCTGGAAACGTGCACACATTCAACCTGTACCTAAAAAACGGGGGCTCCTCTCAACACCCTCCAAAAGGGGATTCCTCTCAACACCC
Organism: Trachelipus rathkii; assembly: GCA_015478945.1. Taxonomy (NCBI): domain Eukaryota; kingdom Metazoa; phylum Arthropoda; class Malacostraca; order Isopoda; family Trachelipodidae; genus Trachelipus; species Trachelipus rathkii. The sequence continues at coordinate 31,027 of JABUQX010024209.1, forward strand.
TCCAAAAGGGGACTCCTCTCAACACCCTCCAAAAGGGGACTCCTCTCAACACCCTCCAAAAATCGTCTCAATCGCTCTAACCGCGGATTCCTCTCAACACCCTCCAAAAGGGGACTCCTCTCAACACCCTCCAAAAGGGGACTCCTCTCAACACCCTCCAAAAGGGGACTCCTCTCAACACCCTCCAAAAGGGGATTCCTCTCAACACCCTCCAAAAGGGGACTCCTCTCAACACCCTCCAAAAGGGGACTCCTCTCAACACCCTCAAGGGGACTCCTCTCAACACCCTCCAGGATTCCTCTCAACACCCTCCAAAAAGAAACTCCTCTCAACCCTCCAAAGGGGACTCCTCTCAACACCCTCAAGGGGATTCCTCAACATTCTCCAAAAGGGTTCCTCTCAACACCCTCAAAGGGAACTCCCACTCTCAACACCATCAAAGGGAACTCCTCTCAACACCCTCAAAGGAACTCCCTCTCAACACCCTCCAAGGGGACTCCTCAACACACCAGCAAAGGGGATTCCTCTCCAACACCCTCAAAGGAAACTCCTCTCTTTTGCAAAGGGGATTCCTCTCAACACCCTCCAAAAGGGAACTCCTCTCAACACCCTCCAAAAGGGAACTCCTCTCAACACCCTCCAAAAGGGAACTCCTCTCAACACCCTCCAAAAGGGAACTCCTCTCAACACCCTCCAAAAGGGAACTCCTCTCAACACCCTCCAAAAGGGGACTCCTCTCAACACCTTCCAAAAGGGGATTCCTCTCAACACCCTCCAAAAAGAAACTCCTCTCAACACACTCCAAAAGGGGATTCCTCTCAACACCCTCCAAAAGGAAACTCCTCTCAACACACTCCAACAATCGTCTTATCGCTTTAACCCCCGTTGTTCTTTCTAAAGTTTTCGAATCCATCTTAATTAACATGAAGACTGGAATACCTCAAGTTGTCTAACCTTATTTCTTATGGCCATTATTGCTTTCGTAAGAAATGCTCTAATACAGATTTTTTTCCTTCTTTCTGATTGTTGATCCCATTTGCGTCGGCATTTTGGTCAATCGTTTGACACATCGAAAACTTTCGATAGAGCCTGGCACAAAGTTTTAAATTTCAAACTTTTCTCTTTCGATATTCGTCCTCTTCTCTGTGACCATCTGTTTGACATCCTTTCCAGTCGTACTTTAGCAGCTCTTGTAGATGGCCACCATTCATCTTTTAAATAGGTAAATAGTGGTATTCTTCAGGGTTCTGTTCTAACCACGTCTCTCTTTTTACTTTTCATTAATCAATTTTTCTCTATTACTTTCTCACTTTTCCACTCGTATGTCGACCACTCCATCCTTCATTATTTTCTTCATTTTGATAAGCGTCCCTCCCAATAACAATTATGCATCCCACCTTAGTTCTAACCCTACCCCAATTATTTCCTTATTACTACCCATCATTCTAACTCATATTCTACTGTTCTTGTAAAA
>JABUQX010024209.1:42500-47500 GCA_015478945.1 Trachelipus rathkii
AGAGTTTCCCCATTCATCATAGAGTGCTTCTAGTTTTTCAACAATGGTAATCCTGTATTGTTGATATTCGAGCCTTGTTTCAGAAAATAATTCATTTTAACTTCCTTCGTTTTAAAAAACAATACTTTTAGAACTTTATGAACCAATGACAATTTGCTTCCAATAATATAAGGAACGTAATTTCTAATCAGTTATACATTTATATCTTTGCGTAAAGTACGTTTAATTGACATTTTAAATAACTTGCTGCAACATACTCTGAAAAAGAACAGTAAAAGATTGATTAAGTGAGAGTGCAACATGTTAGTTGGATAATGAATAATAATTTTAAGTTTTTGATATTTGAGATCTCATGCGCTCCCATAAAATGTTATTCAATGGGGTTAAAACTTAACAGGATTCCTTATAAGTTATAACATAATATGGAACCATTTTGGTGGGGATAATAAAATTTTTTGTTGGTCGAAAAATAACGGCTATTCTAATATAATATATATATATAATATATATATATTATATATATAATATATATAATATAATATATTATATATATATATATATATATATATATATATATATAGATATAATAATATATTATATATATATATATATATATATATATATATATATATATATATATATATATATATATATATATATATATATATATATATATAATATATATATATATAATTATATATATATATAATATATATATATATATATATATATATATATATATATATATATATATATTATATACATATATATAATATATATATATATATATATATATATATATATATATATTATATATATATAATATATATATTATATATATATATATATATATATATATATATATATATATATATATATATATGCGGGTGTTTGTGTCAAAATGGGAATAACACCCAATCACATCGTTCAATAAGTCAGTCCTTGGTTCAAGTCGAATTTGTAACAATGTTTTTGGTGTTCTTTCTAATATTGTGCCGAACTTCATACATTTGTGCTGCCTAATTAATTGCCTTAAGTGCATTTGTATTAACAATGAATGAGCATATATCATTTGGGTATTGCCTTAAAATGTCTCTTGATTTGATATATTTTTTTAAATTATTAATTTGACGCAGTGATATAATCTTTGACGACCGTTGTGTATGTTTTTTAACTTAGTGTCGTGTCCTAATTGTCTGTTTTTTTTATGAAAGATCATTTTGTTTTCATAAGTCATAGTGGTAATTTTTTGTTGTACCATCAGTTATTATATTCGGAGAAAAATCAAGTATAAGCAATTTGGAGTCAGGTCTAATTCATTCAAGAAACTTTATGGTGAATCTTGCTTTCCAATATCCATATTCAACAATCATTCCTTAAGAACTAGGGCTAGATCTCAATCCTTCCAAATACTCCCTTCTTATATATATATTATATAATATATATATATATATATATATATATATTATATATATATATATATATATATATATATAATATATGATCTATATATATTATATATATTATATATATATATATATATAAATATTATATATATATAATATATATATATCTATATACATATAAATATATATATATATATATATTATATTTTATATATATATATATTTTATATATATATATATTATATATATATATATATATATATATATATATATATTATATATATATATATATATACTATATATATATATATATAATATATATATATACTTTATATATATATATATAGTATTATATATGTATATATTATTTATATATATATATACTATATATAATCATATATAATATATATATATATATATATATATTATATATTAATATATATTATATAATATATATATATATATATATATATATATATATTAATATATATATTATATATATATATATATATATATATATATATATATATATATATAACTATATTATATATATATATATATATATAAATATATTTATAAATTTAAAATTTTTTAAAAATATTATTATATATAATTATTATTATATATATATATATATGGTTGACGGCATCGAGTAAGACGCGGTAAAAACAGAGAAGCGAAAAAGAGAACATTCAGAGGGAAGCTGGGAATGATGAGAAAGATCTTGGAGTGCTATTGGAAAGTATAAGAAAATTCTGAGAAGGCATTAGTAACATTTGCTTTGAGAATTTGTATTTTCCAGAAGATAGTGTTATTTAAGTTCAGTTTTGGTTTAATTAACTAGTAAAAAATATGTTTTTAAAATTGTAATTTTCAAAATTTTAAAATTTCATTATGTTTTAATTAAAAATGATTAAAATCTTTGATAAAGGAGCAACAATATTTTCGGCAACATTTCTTTTTTAATTAATTTGAATGTGACATTTTAAACAAACAAAAATTTTTGGGAAACTTTATATTCTACGAATTGTGAACAGAGCCTTTTGGTGTGAAGCTGCAAATCTCAAAGTTATCGTTGAATCATATGAGATTTTCTCTTCGTCTGTAGCAAGGGGCTGAAAACGCCTTTCTATTATAATTTCATTTTCATGAATGGTGTTGATAGGATTAAACCCTTATCAATCACCAACACCACCGCACTCCTGACCTGTGCGGGATATGGGTGATTGTTATAAAATAAAGTATTATATAAATATAATATATTTAATATATATATATTCTATTTTATATTTTTATATTTATATATCATATATATATATATATATATTATATATATAATATATTATAATATATATATATATATATATACTATATATATATTATATAATATTAATATATAAATAATATATATATATATATATATATATCATATAATATATATATATATATATTATATTATATATATATTATATATTATATTATAATAATATTATATAATATATAATATATATATATATATATATATATATATTATATGATATATATATATTATATTATTAATGTAAATTTTGTTGAGAATTAAAATAGGTTTGGAAAAAGAACTACATTTGCGACATTTTTTGATTATAATTCCCAAGGGTGGTGGTTCGAATCCATCGCTTAAAACATCAATAATAAAAGAATTGATGCCAAATCCGTTTATTTTTTTGTGGATTTCCTGGATTAGATTTATGGGATTCGTGAAACCAAACAAAAGGTTTCAACAAATTTCAATAAAAATGTTTTATTATCGAATTTCGCCATAAATCCTAACCGTTTTTTATCTTTAAAAAAAAAAAAAAAAAAAAAAAACAAAACCAAAATAAATAAATAAATAAAAAATGGAAATATAAAATAATGTTGAATCTCCCTTTGGGACTCTAAAACATTACAGATGCTCAATATATATATATAATATATATATATATATATATATAATATTATATTATATATATACTATTATATATATTATATTATATATAATATTATTATAATATAATATATATTTATATATATATATATAATATTATATTATATATATATATATATTATATATACTATATTATATATAGTGATATATAGTTATATATATACTATATAATATTATATATATTATATATATATATATATATATAATGTAATTTTATGTATTATATATATATATATATATATATATAAAAAATATATATATATATATATATATATATATATATATATATATATATATATAGTCTTATATATATAATATATATATACTTATATATATTATATTAATATTATATATATATTATATATTATATATACTATAATATATATATATTATTATATACATATATATATTATAATATATATATATATATATATCATATATATATATTATATATAATATATCTATATTATATATATATTATATATATATATATATAAGTCAATACTTGCTAAATTGGTGGTTTCTTTTATGAGCAAGCACCCAAATAAGAGGATGGTAATTTAAAGATCCATATTCGAAGTGTATTTATTCAACAATAGTAGTAAAGATATTCAATGAAAGTAAAGAAGTTGACAAAAGTCCCTTCTGTTAAGATACTCTTTCTTCGTAGGCGAATTAAGTAGTCACGGACTTTCCAGCAGCGTTTACCACCCTTGCTTGACTTTCTTTAGCGAAAATTTTTGTGATCGAAATTCGGGAGTCGCAGGCTTCCTTGAAATTACCTCTCTTGCCGAATAGCTGCGTTTTTAAGTTTGGAGAATTTCTGGAGAGAGTATCTTTGAGTGAATTTATTTCTTCTGATTCTTCTTATTATTAATTTAATTGTGAAGAGTATTCAACAGGACGGGTTATATTTATATCATTTCGACTATGCTAAATTTTTGCGCTCGGCGCAAATCTTAGCATAAGTATGAACATAAATTAAATTTTACAAAAGTTATAATGGGGTTGTCATTATTCCGCGCGCTAAACAGGAGTGAGAAAGTAATGTTTATAATAATTATACAGATTAAAAGTTAACCTTCGTGTTCAAGGATAATATTTGGTTTGCATTTGAAAATGCGCACAAACATATAAGACATTTCAATGAGGTAAAACTAATAACTAAAATACATAAAGTTTAGGGGTACTTTCAAATGCAAGCATATCTAATTATGCCCGAAGACATAAGTAAACATACAAACATTTGAATGGAAAAATTAGTATACATGAACATGTAAAGAATATTCAATACCGAGCATAATGGTTAATCCGAAGATCTAAAACCTATAAGCAGAATATTTAAATACATAAAAATTACAATATATGTTATATATACAGGATAATGAAAGGTGATTTTAACACAAGCATATTTAGTTATATCGTTAGATATAAGCAACATCAAAGCATTTAAAATGCTGGAATAATACAAAAATGTTTTCATCGATATAATTATTGATATGAAACAATTGAATTATTAACAGTTAAATAGGCACATTGATCGAAGCCGTTGAGTCCAAGGAAGATCATTAAGGCGTTTCTAATGTATCCAAGATTTGATCAATGCGCACGTAAATAGTTTTTAA
>JABUQX010024210.1:0-48028 GCA_015478945.1 Trachelipus rathkii
TGAGCCTACAATTACAAAATTAATTGTATTTGTTATCAATTTTAGTTTAACTAGAATATAATATAAAATACTACTTCATTATATATATGGAGATAGTTCTATAGGAGGTATTATATCATATCTATAGTAGTATTATACATATTCTATCATATATAGAGATACTATATTATATGTATAGTATATATACTGTGAATTTGCGTGTGTTGTGCGTTATGCCTGTGGTAGTGTGGTGCGATGTGAAAGTGTTGCGCATGTGGCTAGTGTGTGTCTGGGTGTCGTGTAGTGTCTCGTGAATTGATGTGAGTGTGTTATGTGTGTGTAGTTTGATTTGATTGTATGTGTTAGTGTATAAAAATAAGTCTAATTAATTCATAGTATATTATATATATTTACCTAATTCATAATCATTTTTTTAGCAAATAGTTAATAAATATAATTAGCTAAAAATGAACGTGTATATTGATACCTCTATGTATACAAATACTAAAACTATATAATATAAAATTTAATATAATCCTTTTATAATGTCATATTTATTATGAAAATAATGAATGAAATTTGTAAAATTTCAATGACTAATTGAAAGCGAGATTAATACGCAGTTAGAGATAAAAATATGGTTGACATATAAATGGAGTTCTCTATTGACTTTGCTTAACATGTGTGGTCTAAACATGTAGTCTATAATAATTTTATCAATATAATGGGTTAGATAAAAAATTACTGGATATTAGTCAATGCTTACGTATAGTAATATAGAACGACTCAATAATTAGCTACTCAGATTAATTAATTTTGCACATATTAATGACATAGTAAACATACGATAAACTAATTTTATTGTGATCTATATATCATTAAAAGACATGCATGGTGGTATCATCTATACAACTTAGTCATGTATTATAGAGATATAGTTAAGTACAACATTGTTTACGCTATCCACTATTTGTGTAGGAGAGGTTAGGGATCGATACTACATAACTTCCATGCTATGAGAGCATTAAACTATATGTGGTAAACAGTATATGAAATCGAAAGACTTGACAAGCACTACGAGGGAATATCTCTGTCGTATTTATTGAAACCCAGTGTGTTTATGATAAGCGAATGTGAGTCTGACACACTATTCCAACCGACAATCCATAGAAAATAAATTGTGGACCAACATTTTCTTTCCTACGATCGTGAGATATCAATAATACATTAATATCTATACGGATGCACCGAAGCTCTCGGAATCGGAAACCACACCCGAAACACTAATAAAAACATGTATCTATGACTAATTTATTATGAGTTGGAGTGCCGGGAGAAAGCATAAATAAATAAAATTTTTTTTAATTATTTTTTTATTGGGGGGGGGGTGTGAACCAACAGCCTGAGTGTGTGCAATTTTAAAAACGTATGGAGTTGGGAGTGTGCAATAAAGGGTTTAACCGAGAAAATTCCACAAATCTAATCATTGTATAAGTCTAGAAAGTCACAACTCTTTAACTCTCTCATTCGAGGTTTTCATTTCTTCTTTAAGTATTGCCTTATGACGAATATATTGAATAAAGCGTCTACCACACATGGGTATAGTTAATATTTGTCAAACCCTTTGATCCTTGACGTATCTGCATGTGGTTTTTTCCTCACATGATCATGAGAATGTTAAGTTCAACACAACGATTCTTAACTACTACACATTGAGTATAATGGGTTCTTATTGTTAAAGGTTGTGAGGTGCATGCGGTTCTTCGGTTTCGGGAAAACCGCTCGTTGAATCGCTTGTTAGGTAAAAGTTCGGTGTCTCCGGCTTGCGTGAATTATATAAGTTACAGACACGGCTATATATATACTAGAAAACACCATAGTCACTACAATGAGTCAAAGTCCATTGCCAAAAAAATGATCCCTATCAACTATCATGAATGTTGTAACAAGAATTGTCTCACCCAGAACTCTTCATTAAGTTAGTCCTTGCTATTAAAGCAGAGTCGGATACAGACGAGGATTACCACTCTACCCCTGCTACAATATAGAATATTGATAAATGGAGCTACTAGCGAGACCACAAAGGGTTCAACAAGAAAATACATTGGATCAGGTAAATATCTAATTTCTTTAATTTGTCTCCATAGAAGTCTGATTTTCGATAATGTTTTATAAATAGCATTAACTTCTTGTTATTGTTTTATGGATAACAATTTCCAATAATCTTTATGATTATGAGTTTAATATTAAGTATATTTAATACAAAAGATGAACAACATTTAACTACTTATATTAAACAAGGTTTTAAAACATTGCCGGCGAAAACATATTAAAAAAATAACACCATATACAATAACACACCTACATACACTCTAACACACACATCACATACTTTAAAGTCAAGTTATTATATATCGAGAGTACATATAATAAAATATATTAACTTATATAATAGCGAGATAGATCTTCCCGAAATGGATATGTGCGGAGATATAAGAGTCAAATCTAAAAAAAAAACCTTAAAAAAAAAATCTAAATATCTCAAAAAAAAAAAAAAAAAAAATAATTATAAAACAAAAGAAAACATATGGTTTAGCATTCACTATGGTATTCATTAAGTTACTACACTTATTTACACAAACAGGCTAAACTCCATATACATCTTCACAAAACAGAAGAACGAAATAATAAAATGATCATCAAGAATAATCCAAATTCCTTGAAAGAAATTTTATCTTTCAACAACAAAAAATATTCAACAACACAAAGAGAATGCACTGTAATGCCTTTATCACACACTAAATATATATATATAATTATATTAAATTAATGTTAAAATATCAAAATCGGTATGGGAGATTGATCAGGACATTTTAACATATTTAATATATATAATATATATATATGATATAATAATTATATTAATATATATATATATATATATATATATTATATATATATATATATATATTTTTTCATATTGTCTATACATAATAATTTTAATATATTATATTTATATTTAATATAATAATAATATATATATAATTAAATCATTGTATTTAAAACCTTTATAATATATATATCATACAATATATATATAATTAATATAATATATATATAATTAATATAAATATTATATATATAAATAAATATAATATTTATATATTTATAATAATATATATATAATATATATATTATAATATATATATAATATATATAATTAATTAATAATATATTATATATAAGAATATATTAACTATAGCTGAAATTATTAGCGAAAGATCTAGGGGCCATTGCCCACATCCAGAATCTAAGGTACGTTATATGTTTTAATTTTTATTAACGGATTATCCTCTGTATGTCTATTACTAATAGGGATGATGAATGATCAAAATTTTAAGGTTATAAAAATTTTATTATGAATTCGCTCATTTTTTGAAAGAACGACATAACACAAAAATTGTATTAAAAGTTTATATTTTTGTATAATTATATACATATATTATTATGATATGTATATACTACTATAAATATATATATTAAATATATATGTATACTACTATATATTTAAATTTACTATATAATACATATTAACTATATATATAAATTATATATATTATATTATTTATATAATAATAATAATAATTATATATATATTAATATAAATATATATTAATCTATTAAGTAGGGTAATCGTTAGGTGAGATAAGAATTGATAAAATGAAGGAATGTAACGTAAATATATATATATTGATATAATATATATAGATGGTTAAGATCTACAATTAAGTAACAGTTAGGACAAAAGAGTTATTGGGCATGGCTCAACACACCCAGATATAAAAAATCCTGGGATTACTGGCCAACTTAGGAGTCACACGATATTGTATATAGGCTGAAGTGGCTAGTTGGAGAATATCTAGTCAGAGCTTTTAGATAGAGAGACGAGAAAGTACGATATAACAAGTCTGTAATTGAAGTCAGCCTGAATAGAATGAATGTACCTGGAGATAGAAGAATATTAAGAGTGACGTTTGGATACAAAGAGCACGAGAAATGAGAAAGGTAGTACATAAATAGGTATAGTGATAATTGGCGGTGAGTTATATTTATATTTGTTGAGGGGGTATTATGAGCTGTAGCCTAATTAACCTATGGGTCACAAAGGTGATTAACCCCACACTGACGATAGATATATATCAAATATAAATGAGGGTTATCCAGTACGCTGTTACTTTACTTAAACAGTATGTAAAGATACTATCTATTGTAGGTATAGAGATTATTCCTGACACTGAGAAGTGCCAAAACAAAGAGGTATATAAGGAAAGGTAACTATAGGCGGGAGCATTGAATTAGTTCTCTAAAGCGTAGATAGGTACAGCGGTAAGAAAGAGAATCTAGATAAATGACTTTTAATGTGAATTCATCTATAGAATGTCATGGAAAATAGATTTTTTTTTTTTTTTTTATAATAGTCTTGTCTCACAAAGTATCTTGCAATACGGGTCAAGAAAACCTTAATAAACATACTTTATGGAATCTACCGGTGGGTTATGCACTATATATGTTGTGAATCATAAACGTGGATTTTTATTTATTCTATCAATCACACTTTACACACCGAGTTGGAATAGCAGCGGGAGAATTATTTTTTTTTTTTAGGGGTCTTGAGCCCGGAGCGGTGGGGACCGCGGAGCGGCGTGACGCGGTTTCGTCCCCAGGAGCCGAAGACCTCGACTCTTTTCATCTTTGCGGTTTACCTAGGGTATTCTTAGTTAAAAACAAAATATATTTTTTTTTTCTCTCCTTTAGTCATCACAAATTGGGTGCATACAATAAATTTGAATTATGTTATTTGTATCGCTTATTTAATATATATAGAATTTTCATGTTTCTGCGTGTTTGGAAGATATTAATAAAAAGAAGCATATATTTGCGCAAATATATATGCTTTCATCATGGGCATTTCTCATCATTAATTATTTTTAAAATCTTTTCTTAAAAATATGAGAAATGGTGGGAAGTTGGGTGTCATTATCACATATTATTCACCATATTATTATTAATTTACAAATATATTTAAAATAAATATATATACAGATTTGTATACAAATTGAATATATAATAATATATAAATATAAATATAAAATATATATAATATATATACTAATAATAGTATATATATATTATATGAGCTGGAAGAAAGTGAAGGAGGGTTAGCGGGTACTCGTACCTTAAAGATACATATATTATATGAATATAATAATATATATATATTATAAATTATATAATATAAAACACTTGGGAAACACACCTGGGTATTCGCTATTGTAGTTATTTATACTATTGAGAGAGTATGCTTTATCACACTTATAATAATTGATAGCGACGATAAAGTTGAACTACCTTTATAAAACTAATAATCTTATATATCATATTATCTATAAGAAAATCCATTTATATGTTCATAATTTTGTGTATTTTTATATATAATTCTTTATTTAATTTAATATATTAATAATATAATATTATATTAATTAATATATATGATAAATTATATGGTTATGAATCTGCAACAGAGAATAACGAGCATTTCTATGCACATCTTTGATAATTTAGTTATAAACTTTATTAATTATTAAAAAGAATGATCAATTTAATCCTCACGTTGAGTTGATAGATGGTTCTCATTGTTCAAGTATGTTGATTAACCTTTTGATTTTTTCAACCATGGAGGTAGGACTAGAGAAGAGAAGAGGAGGCAAGAGAGACAATAGTACAAAACAGTAAATATATACAGAAGGTTTAGTACCGATTATAAATATAGTCTTAATGCAAGGCTAAGAAAAATCTAGAGAAGGAAACGGTTTATGGTAGATTATGAGTAGTAAATTGAAGCATAGGATTATTTGAAGAGTAGCTGTTCAGTTAGAAGTATATAGTTGCCCATTTAGCTGCAAACTTAGGTAAGAAACATAAAGAATCTTGAAGGGCAAGTACATATACAAATAATATTTAGAAGGGAGAGTATTCACAGATTATAATAGTATTGAAATTTAGAACAAGTCTCACACGTTGCTTGGCACGTTCAGCAGGAGAGCTCTTACGCGCAGAGACACAAGCGGCTTCAGTACTGGACACTATCAGGTACAACTAAACTCATTGCCTAATTTGTTTGGATTTTTATAATTTTGAGTTTAGCATATTAAATCACCTGAACAATAAATTGAGCTAATTAATAGTATATTAGATTTAATACAAAATTAATTAGCTAAAATTTTATAATAAATTGTTTAATTATTAGTTTTTAATATTCTAAAATATATATTATGTATTATAATTTATTTTAATAGTGGTTTATACATTTTATTTATATTTAAAATCATCTCAGCAATGACAAAACGTGTCCGAGAATAATGACGGGAACAGCTAGAATAACAATTGCTATATATTAGAGTATTAATAATATTTGTATTAATAGCCTATTATATATATAGATGAAGTAACGCCTAAAACATACTATACAATAACTTAATAATGTAAACAATGCAGGCAAATCCTAGTTTAGTAAAAAACAAATAATATAGCCCTGTTTTGGTGAAAATCAATTATATCTTATAACAAGAAACGACTGGTTATTATAAATAAAATAATATATAAAAATGTAAAGAAATTTCCACCAGAAAGAATGGAGGATATAAAATGGAAAGAGGAGTGGAAAAATACAGACTTGGTAAGGACAGCGAACATATTTTAACGGAATTATTGACACCACCCCTACTTCCGAGCGGACTAAACGCAGGAAGAGCGAGATTGCGGACTAGCGGAGGGGTGACAGGAGTATGGCATTACCTTACAAAGCAGAACATCTCCTATGTGAACTTATGCGACCAGTATGCAGAAAATCAACTTAGAGCCGGAGCGAATTATATAAAGTAATACACCAGCGAGAATTATTTTTAGTTTATATCCTAACAAAATCGCTGCAGCAATAAATACAGCGAAAATTTTCTTTAAAAAGAATCACGAATAGAATGCTATATGTTATTACTCATTAATAACGAATTTACTCTCAAGAGCTTAGAATAATGATACTATCAACCTTTTTGTTTTAAGTTTATAACTATTATACTTTTACTTTAATCTAAGACTTATTGTTTTTTACAATGCAATGGTTAAACACCTTACACACATAAACCATACCTCACATCCCAGATATAAAACACTAGTTCACACTATAATGGTAGCACAAAGAGAACAAATAAATTGATATGATAATCAATATTAAAAACAATTCGTAAATTAGAGAGAAATTAGTCTTAAATATACAGAGAAGGAAGATAACCATTTAGGTACGTAAATTAAGCGCGGGGAAAGGAAAGTAAATCACCAAGTAGAGACTGGAAATTATGATTATAGAAGCACGGAGCGGAATATCTAGATAAATGAACTATATTATTATATCTCAATGGAGGTGAGTAATTAGGCTTATTTTATACTTCAATACAATAAGGAGAGTAGGCGAAAATAACAATATATGACAACACTAACCTATATCTGTGTAAAGAAACACTCACCCACATATAAACATATAATTATTATACTACATGATAAAGGGTACATATGTCAATTAAGGGAGGGTGATCAAGAAAATAATCCTATCACTGCAAATTTATTTTAAGATCACCGTGCTCAGGGAGTATACCTAATATAAAAATCCTTCTACTATAGCCATAAGATTCTATAAGGTCGGTAAGAAGAAGAACAACCAAAAGATGAAGAAAGAGAATACTTAATATATAATATTATAATAAACTAATATATACTATTATTAATATATATATATATAATATAGAGCATCTAATATAATATACTATATAATAATTATATATTATAATTTAAACCTTATAATTATAATATATATATATATATTATAATTATATTTTAATTATTAATATAATTAATTAATAGAGTGTTATTATAATATGATGCAATTTAATCTATTAATTATATATAATATATTAGATTAATAGTTTAATATATATGTATATGTATATAATATATATATATAGATATATGATCTGAATTTATTAAGTACATACATATATATACAATAATATAGTTTAAACATTTAATGGAGATAAATGATTTTGATAACTACGAATATAATTATATTAGTAACATTATAAAATATACTAAATATATATATAATATAACTACATCACCATAATATTTATATACTTAATATAATTACTATAAATTATATATATATATAAAAAATAAACACCTATAATATATATAATTATATTTTATATACACATTATATAATATACTATATACATTTTACATTTTTATAATTATATAACATGATAATAATATATAATATAATAATAATAATATATACTATATATATATATATATATATATATATAATTATATTATATTTGGGTTTTACGAGAATTATATATATATAAATATATATATATATATATATATATATATATATTAATATAATATATAAATAATATATCCCATATATACCATATATATATAAATATATATATATATAATATATAATATAACCTCAATACTCTGAATTTTTACGACAGAATTAATAATATATATTATATAATAAACAATATATTATATATAACCTACTACTATATATATAAATATATAAATATATTTATAATATAAAAACACTTCACTAATTAATTATTAATTATATCCATATAAATTATAATTAAAACTATAATAATAACAATAATCTAAATCATACAAACTATTTAATATTTAAATCTCTGTTAAATTTATATATTTAGAATGTTTATTAAAATAATTTACAATCTAATTAATATAATATATATAACACTATTATAATATATAACTATAAAAATTATATAAAACATCTAATATAATATATACTAAGTAACATAAAATATAAACATCACTTATAATAATAACACTGATCAACATATTTGTAATTTAAAACACTACTAAAAAGGTAATAATATTTATTATATTATTATTATAATTATTACTATAAATATAATTTATTTATATTAATTAAATATAATAATTTTTATTAATAAAGATATTTTATTTATATAATTCTTTAATATCATCTCTGTTTTGAAAAGATAATTTCACCATAAAAATCTGAGTTGATAATACTAATTCAAATTTAACTAATTTTTTTTAATATTTTCATTTATATATATAATCTGAGACTTAGAGGATGGATATCTACCCAATATCTCTAGACAGTATACCATGATTTATCCTACCTAATGGGATATATATTTTCTTCACTGTGATAAGTATACGCCTTACTAGTTTTTTTCCTCAGAGGAGATGGTATGGCTAGAGAATTCATAAGAACGGGTCCTATTGTAATACCAGAGTTATTTCAATGTAAAAAATATACTATATTTACTATAATGATGGGTTCGTCCTACATCATATATATATCTTCTCTATAAACTACATCTATCACGATTACATACTGTTACTTACTCTTATAGTAACCAGAATAATTAAATAACTAATAGTACACTTATCAGTATTTGATATAATCGATAATAATTATATCCTATATTATAATATATTTATACCAAGTATTATATTAATACTAATATACTCTGTTACACAAAGTTTCCGGACATATATATAATCCTATGATAATATATATGATTGTTATAAACTATTTTAATAATATAAAACTAATATAATTAATACTCATAAAAAAAATTATTTATTATTTATATATATATATATAATATTATATAATATATATATATTAGTATATATATATTATATATATATATATATAATATATTAAATATAATATAATATATATTAATTAATATTAATATATAATAATATATATTATATATATATATAATTATAATATTATATATATATATATTAATATTATATATATAATATTATATATTAAAATATATACCTATAGTATATATCTATACTAATATTAATAAATATATGAGGAATATATATTAATATATATATTAATATATATTGTATAGTTAGTATAATAATAATAATCTCTCTTTCTACAACTCTATAATGTATATAATTATATACATATCTATAATAATATAATATATTAATATATAATAAATAAAATATTATTATTTAAATATATATTATATAATTATTATAATAATATATATTATACTTAGCACTAATACCAAGAGCTGCAAATTACGTACATTCAGCAGTCCCGATCCTCTGCAAGGCGTTCGAGGCTTTCATGGATTCTTTTAGCTCAAAATCATTGAACGAAATTAACTTCTTATTTATCAAGGACTGGGCGAGTCACAATAATTTATCAGACAAGGGAGGCAACAATTGAATTTAGATGAGGATCGCATAATTTAGCAATTCAGGGACATGTGGCTAGGAAGGAACTATACACCAGCACACTTATAAAAATCTCTCCATTATGAGGACCATCTTATTCCATATTCATAAGCATAGGCAGAATTTGTATGAGAATCTTGTTCATTTTTAAAATTATATAATACTATACACAACATATCATATCCCTAGTTCTGTGCTTATGTAGAGCGAAACATTATATTTTATTTAGTATTTAGTGTGGGTTAGCAAATTAATTTTGAGGGCAAAAACGGTCTCAGTCCTTAAACTTAATATAGCTTTTAAATTTATTAATGTAGAACATTCTGACTATCTTTTGTTGAGAAAGAGTAAAATGGAAAAATCATAATGAAGGTTACAAAGAGACATTTAGACACCCAAACAAGGAAGTATGAAAAGAGAGAAAATAACTTGAGAGATTTCTTGAGTAACAATATTTTCATATATATTATAATAATTCATATATTATTTATTATACATATATATATATACTATATGATATTATACAAATAGCACACTTTCTTACGCGATCTAAGGATATATAACTCATTTAGTACTCCATATATATTTATTATAACCTATATTTAATAGTTAGAAGTATCACACATATTATTTTATTATTCTATAATTAGTATGAATGCGAGGTAGCGGAATATGCGATATAGCGGAGTTTGATGATATTTAATATATAATTATCTGATAATATATTAAAAGGTGCAGGAGGTAAGCGCTAGCAGGACTAATACTAACGTTTTCTCTATAGAGGTGCGGACGGTGTCAAGCATAACACAAGCAGGACAATAGAGCCCACCTTAATAAATGATTATTATGAAATGTAATTCTAGGTAGCTAGTGATACCACTATTATATACGTTTCATCTGATTATAATTATTATATATATATATGCTATATTAATCTTCCATTAATATAATATATATTATCTTTAAATCATAATATATATTATAAAATATATAATATTAATATTTTTATATATAATAATAATATAATTAAATAATTATAATATATCATAATAATATAATATAATATTATAAAAATTATATATAATATAATGTATAAATTACTAAATTATTATTATATACTATATATTTATAATATATAATATATATCATACTATAATATATATTAATATATAAATAATTAGGGTGAAACCATATTCAAATTAACCTATAATATTATATATATAATATATATATATATATATATACACAAAAAATCAAGTAATTAGTATATATTTGATATTAATGAAAACTATTACAAATAATCATATATATTGAATAAATTACAGCTAGTATGTAAAATTTGTATGTAAAATTATTTTTTTTTTTTATTATATTTACACACTACACACCTTCAACCCTCTGCATCTCGGAAAGTATATATACAAAAACTATATTTCGTCCATAGGCTAATATTATATAAGTATATGATAAGAAAACTTAACATATACTATAATAATAATGATAGATTAATTTTCTGTGTATCAGTACTATAATACGTGAAAAAAATATAAATATGATTATTTTATTATTTTTTTAATACTTATAAAAGTATATATATCCTAATCACTTAAGGCCTTTCAACTGCAAAGAGGCTTAAAGAGTCTGGCACTCATATATCTGTGAAGTTATGAACGACAGGGGGCCTGAGAATTCGTTACTCTACCCCTTTACTGTCATATTATAATAGTTTTCTAACTATATATATATAATATACTATAATTATATAAACTATGTTTACACTTATTAAACTATATACTGATCGGCTTATCAGAGATTACCTTCTCCTATTAAAAACAAAACCACAAATACAATAAAATTCATAGCGTACTGTGTAATACCAATACTAACGTTATTAGAAATAAACTAATTAATAATACTATCATTATTAATATTCCTAATAAAATTTTATCATAACATAATTTAACTATTATACTTTTAATTTGATTTGATTATTAGTTATTATTCTTTTTTATCACTATCGTTAAGACAATGAGAGATATTAAATATAAAAAAATCATTTTTCCAGGCTTCCTATGAGGCTACGTCACTGATATTCATATATACTGTCAGTCATACTTTTGCAACTAATTGAATTAGGATAAGTTTATAGAGAATATCTATGCACGGATACTTATTATCACTTTAGTTTATGCTATAATATATATTATATATATATATTTACTAATATATATTATATATACTATATTATATAGTATATTATATCTTTTTTAATAGAGAGGATATTAAGAGCTGTGTCAAATTAAATTAAATATATATATATACTATATATATATATATATATTATTATATCTATATATATATAATATTAACTTATTCCACCACCTCTAACATGTAAGAATAATAAATGCTTAACATTAAAAACAACAGAGAGAGATTACTTTTCCATATTTTTTTTGAGGGAGAGAACACATAGAAAAACACCTAAGAGATAAGGCGAGTTGCCTTACTCTGCTACCCCTCAAAAGCGCGAGCCACTGAGATATAATATTAATATATTTATATTATATATAATATATATATATACTAAAATTAATATAATATATAATAATACATATTAATCTATATATATTTAATAATATAATATAAATATATATATATTTTATATATAATAATATTATATATATATATATAATTTTATATATTTATAATATATAATATATTAATATTATATAATATATATATATATATAATATATATTTATATTATATATTATATATATAATAGTAAGTAGTATATGTATATTTTTATTAATATTATATTTTTGGGTATCTCTTCATATAATTTTATTTACATTTCATAATTTCTATCTTTTTGGACAAAGTGTACATAATATATTATAATGTTTCTTGAGCAATGAAACCAAAAAATTATTGGACCAGAGGCATACGAAGCGGCTTTTATAAAATATTATCTATATAATAAATATATTATAGATATATAATTTTCTATCACTATTATAATTAATATAAATGCTTTAGTATAAATAAAAGATGAATATTAATATGCTTAATATACATATTATTGCAATTCAATATAATATTTCACCTATCTTATTATGGCTTAGTATTTGGAACAAAAATATATAATTATCGAGAATCAAATTTGATCCCAAATGGAATTCGAAATATAAATACCTTTGTTACTAAAGAATAAAGGTAATCTCAATTTGTTTAAGCAATTAAAGTTTTTTATCCCCCAACTCTTTTTCTACTTTCTCTCTCAGTCATATATCATATCAAACCTTTCTTTATTTGAATTTTGCTTGCTTTTTTACATTGCTTTTACATAATTTTCTTTTTAAACACACGGACTCGCCTCAACTTCAATTACATTCAATTAATCTATTTCCCCTCACGGTATTTAAATTTCATCTCATCTAATTGTTTGTATTACTCAAAATGTATTTGGTGGTCCAATTCTTATAACAATGAATATTGGCGAAAACTTCAGTGTAACTTGGGGAGGGATATATATAATATACCTATTACTGCATACATCAATCTATATACCGTTCTCTTCTCTAATATATAATTTTCATTCATATTATACTATATCTTATATATATATATAATATATATTAACTACTAAATAATATCATCTTACTTCCTTACTCATATTATATAATAAACATACAAGACACATTGTTCCAGTTATATCTAAATATATCATTACTTAATATCACAGATATACAACTAACTTATACACACCGTTATAATGTATAGGAGGACTGTCCCTCACTAAACTCTTATAATGCAACCATTAAACTTACAACACATATTTATATAAAATCGAGTTTATCTCTCTGAAAGCACGCAGTTGTCTCTTGACATTCTCTTACAAACTGATTGGAAAGGCTGCTATTTATTGATTCCGGACGCTCTCTTCTCTTCAATATTGTGTGTTATCATTCTCAAACAATAATTTAACGTCAACTTTGGTTTGAAAAACAAGCGATTAAATTATATGTATACCTATATAGTTGTTCATTTTCAGTTTTTTTTTGGGGGGGGAATAAATTGAACTTTAATTCCATTAAAATCTGAGTATAGGCTATAACTTACTAAACTAACTACTACTACTCTGTGAGAGGTTTTCTCCTACTCACATCTGTTCTAAAGATAAATGAAAGAAACATATTAAAAAAAATAATAATAATCATAAATATAATAATAAAATAAAATAAATATAATAATAATATATCTAATAATAATAATAATAACATTAATAAATAATAATAATATAATAATAATAATAATAACTATAGTAATAATAATATAATATTCATATTATTATATTATTATTATGCTTAATTGCTATTATTATAATTATTATTCATTATTATTATAATTTTTGTTATTTTCAATTATTATATAATAATTATGTTATTATTAATTCTTTCATAATTGATATTATTATTTATTATTATAAAAAATTAAAATAATTAACATTATTTTTGTTGTTAAATTCTTATTAATTAATTATAAATTTAGTATATCTTTTTAATTAGATATTCCTATTAAATATATTAGTAAATAATTATTATTATTGTTATATGTATTTGTTATTGTTATATTGTTATTATTATATTATTATTATTTATATTTTTATATATTTATTATTATTATGTAATATTTATATATATTTATATTATTATTATATTAATTCATTTTTAATGAATTATATAATTACATTAATTAATTATTATTATATTAAATAATGTATATTACGAGTATCAGTTATCATAGCTTATTTGATAGATTAGTGGATAAGGAGAGTCGCAACTATGACATCGTCCACCCCCAGTCTAGTTATACATATGCACTATATACCGATATATCTAGTGAGCGAAGATATAGTATAGCTATCTATGTATGACAGCTTGAGTGAGAGTGAAAGTATGGGTGATATATATAATTATTATATTATTTAGTGTATTTCAAGTATATATATAATTAATAAAACAAGTTAACATTTAAAATTATTTATGAGAGTATAAAAAAATATACAGTAAAAATATTATTAAATACAGAGAGCTGTAGATTCGAAAATAGAATTTTTATCAGTAAGGCTACACACCGATCTCTGCCTTTATAATATTTGATTTTCAGTATCTTTCACAACATCTGCTTTCCACCAACTTAAAAAAACAAAATTATGTCTATCTCCAGCGAGGACCGGAACACTCAACTATTATAAACAGAAAAATTTTAATTACGGTAACTCTTTCTAACTTCACTCTATATATAGTGTTATATATAATAGTTACGAAATAACAAAAAATTTTCTAGAGTAACTCGACTCCGAGATCTACCAGCATGTCAAATTCAAAATTTCTGACATGGTCCTGTAAACTCAGTCATATAGTGCTTATACACAGAATTACAAGTAAAAACATATTTATGTGTTTCATACTATGTTTTTTATTTCGACTATTCATTATTTCAGAGATTGAAATATCAACACTATTGAGACCCTACTTTTATATCCCAAAAGAAGTCTATTACTCCATAAATGACTAACGGTGAAGAGTACCTAAGTAACAGAACCAATAAAGATTTGAATGGAGACGCCGCAAAGATCATACATGTATGACAAACCATAATACTATTTATTACAGTTTCGAAAAAACAATACTGACTATATAACCGAAATTAATCCACTGGCAAAATTATATTGTTATTTATTTTATATAAACAGCCGTTACTATTAAAATTGCGGTCACTTTATTTTTTATTTGTGACCAATTGTTAAATTGAGCTAAATTTAGTGAGAAATCATCACTAATAAATAATAATAATAATTAATATAAATACATAAATTAAATAAAAATAATATATATGAATAAATTAAAAAATAATAAAAATACAATTGCTGCTATCATTAAAAATGTCTTTGATAAAGAATACTAAGAAATAAATACAAAATAATTAATATTATATTAATAATAATAATATAAATATTAATAATAGATTAAATAATGAATAATAATAATAATAACTATAATGAATAATATATAAAATAGTTATATATAAATTTTTCCGACTACGACTCCACTTACACAGGAATGTTCGACTCCGACTCCACTTTTAATACACTATTATATATAATAATATTATATATATATATATCTGATATATATATTAGAGTAAATATTATATATATATAGTATATAATACAATAGCATCACACACATATTATTTATTACGACGTATAATATGTAATTAAATATCCTAAGAGTAATAGTAATAATATGATATATTAATATACATAACTAGTTACTATATATATATATCTGAAATATGATATAATAATATTATTATTGCATAATATATATATATATAATATATACTATATATATTAATATCTTACTTAAATTTCCCATAAGCGGCGGTCAAAGGTAAATCGGGTTTCATAAAATTGGACAAAATAAATTTTAATTTCCTTTTAATTTTCATCATACCGGCCACCTTAGAAATCTTTTTTTTTTTATTTAAACTTTCGTTTCAAAATTTTACAAAATTTACAATTAAAATTTGTATTGTACTTAAGTTTTCTCCGTTAAGTAACTTAATATATATATATATATATATATATATATATGATAATATATATATCTATATATATATATATATATATCTAATATAATATAAGAACAATGCAAGAGAATGAATAGTTTCATATTGCACATTTTTTAAAACATTTGGAAGTTTCAAAATAGTAGGTTACAAACATCTCGAAAAAATTATCAAGCTAATTTTAAATTAAACTTAGTCGACACATACATATCATTCAATATATTCGCATCGCCTCCGCTATTTACACACCTACCAAAAACTAATAACAGCTCAGTTTTATTAAAAACAACACAAACGCATCCTAAAATATAGAATGATCTTATTCAATATTAAAATAAAATAAATATTATAAATTATAATAATCACAATATTACTTATCAAATAGACTGCACGCACGGCGAGATCATTGTCTTTATTATTAATACACGAAAATATCAGCAACTGTATCCAGGACTCAGAGGCAATCTGTATCATAACCGAATTTGAGTCATACGTGTTTTCAGCGACTCACTAACGTTGAGTTCAATATCTAATTCAAAGATTATGACTATATATAAGTCGATATAATAAAATCAGACATTTACAAGCAAAAATTAATTATTAAATTAGTTATATATATCTATTTATTAATAATATATTTTTTATTATATTTTGCTAAAGAAATTTAAATAGGGAGAATATTAAAAAAATACAAAATGACTGAGTATTCGACTTCGTTAGACGCGTCATCATCATCGAGCATACTTCATCACACATAGTTGCCTTGCCCTATTCGAAATAGACGGAAATCATATTTTTTTTGAACTCCGAGAAATTTTAACAATTGGCACGGATTCGCTACTATTAAAAAGGAATCCGAGGTAAAAATTTGATACAGCCGGCATCTTAAAGCTAGCCTCCGAACGAAATCATTATATAAATATAGTATATAATATATATATATAATATATATATATAAAAATAATATAATATATATAATCTAATAATAATCATATTATATATATATATATATACATATTATATAATATATATATATCATATAATATATATATATATATATATATATATATAATTACTATATTTATAATGATAATATACTGACTTTAATATTGTTTGAGGGCTCACTAAGGCAAAGGTAAGGAACCTGACCTACCCCCAAAAGCCGCCAATGTTAAATATATATATGCACATATATATATTATAATCATATATATATATATTTATATACTAATATATATATATATATATAATATTATATATATATATATATTATATATATATATATATAATATATATAATATAGTACTATATATATAATGTCAATGACAGGCTTTAAAAAGGCCCTTAACCCAATGAAACCCCAACACCCACAAAACAGACATCAGCATCCAGATGGTATACTATGTAAACCACCCCGCCAGAGAATTCCCCGATCTGCATTATTGGGAGCCCTCGTCACCGCGAATAACATTTATGGAAAAACATAAACCGCGATAAAATCTAGACCGGGAGAAGGTAGGAAAGTAGGTTAACGGCGGGGTAATAATATCGAGCGAGGACTTCCAGTACGTATCAAAATGCGACTCCGATATAACTATTCGGAAAAAAGATATAGTGTGTTCAACGTCAAGATAGAATCAGTGGAAGGCAGATAACAACATATACCCTTAACAAGTAAAATATCAATCCGACAATTTATTGGTGTTTATCATCCGTAAGGAACAACGGTTACCTGCAATGGGCAACTTGATCGTTATTTAGCCGGTTCGGTGTAGTGCACACGACACTAAATCTGATTGAGGTGTGTGGCAACTGGTGGAGTCCACAACGGACCTAGTAGCTAGTAAGGAAACACCCACTGAACACATGACGCCGGCGAAGGGAACCAAGGTACGGTACATACCCTTAGGGACCCCACCGACAACCGTGAAGACCATTTATAACTCTGCGTGCATTTAAACGAGAGCTGAGCCATCACATGAAAAAAAAGGCATATCATTATTGTTACTTAGTATAAAATAACACCGAGGGAGCACGACATTCTGCAGATACAGCTTGGCTGGTGAGGGCAAGTAAAACAGTTAAATCAGGCACCTGGGTAGAAATAAAGGCAAAACAGTGGCATCGACGCTTGCGGAACACAATATAGCCAAACGGCCGCCACAGGAGGGTCCTATTGCCTATAGGTTTTCACCGTATACCTGTAACGGGCACAACTCGGAAGGGCGTATGAGCCGACTGGCATTGCCCCGGAGAACCTATATCCAATGTTTGAAAAGACGGTCCGACGAACTTGGAACCAAAAGCGTCTCTTTACGAGACGAGTCGACAGTTGTCTCGGTATGCCTCGGACCAAGGCGTACTAGAGGTATATATACCCAAACGGTCCGTGAGAGATGGAAACGATATTTCAGTAGAGCGTGCAAATGCAATGGTGGCCCCAATAGTTCAAGGTTGTCGCGACCGTAATGTAGGATGTCTCAAGTTAATAGTCTGGGGAAGTCATCTCTTATCGGGGCCTACGGAGTTGCACGATCTTCGATGGAGACACGCTTACAGCCATAAAGGTATAATATCACCGACATGCCACAGTCGAACCATAAAATTTCGTTAGCACTTATCCCTCCCCTATCGATGTGTGGTGACTTCTTTTCATCACTAAATTAATGTCATAATGACAATGCTAAACACACACTAAGGCCCAATGTGAAGAACGACTAACCTTTTAGGACACGGTTCAATATTACTGAAAATTAAGCATTGGAAGTGGCCAGCCATAAATAAAGTCCTACCTGTACCTCAACCGCACAAAATCGAATATTTTGTGGCGTAATTTAATTATCTCATGAAACGATCGGATCCAGAACAGCTGACAAGCCCCACTACACAAGGCGTACCTTCGCCTATGTGTGACAACTGCAACAGGCACGCACGACATAACGGGATCAAATCATTGCCCAGGACATTCGCCCACAACTTATCGAGAAACATCGCCAGGACGGGGTCAGGCAGTAATCCGTCCTGATTAGCACAGTATGATGTGTTCTATATCAAATCGTTTCTCGGTATTTAGAGAACAGATCCCTGACAACACTAACAAAATACTCTGAATGAAGGTCGGAATGTATTATCCTATTATTATTGAGTCGTCTCGATTACCTAACACTATATTATTATTAATCTTATTGAGAGTTGTGTTTTTCAAGACGCTCGAGTTAACCTCCGAACCACTATAATTATCTAGTGCGAGAGACCCTTTGGTCTGACACCTTGGCCTCAACATCTCTATCAACATCTGACCTGTTTACTTTGGGAGATGTAATCACAAACATGTATTGTCCATTGTCAATTAAAGTGTCCTTTCAGCGTTCTTTTACATCGTGCTTTTATCTTTTAAATCCACTCCTTTCGCCACGAAACCTTGGTGATTAAATTTGAACGAAGTAAGATAATATTAGAATAGTAATAAATAATTAAATTATAAAATTACTATAAAGTATATATTTATATATTATTTATTGTACTACACATTATACCTGTATATTAATATATATTATAATTTATATTATTAGTATATATATTAGTAATAATATATAATTACTATATATATATAATATAATATATAGAGATTGATCAAATAATTATATTACTGTGATACGAATAGTACTAAATAATAAATACTAAATATTATAACTTTATCTAATATTCTATCAATGGGGTTAGATATAATCCTCCGTTAATGTAAAATAAACTTTATCTAATAATTGAAACTATATATATATATAATTATATATATAAAATATATATATATTATTATATATATATAATAATAAATAATAAACAATTATTACATATATATAATCAATATAGAGTTATTATAGTAAAATAATTATAAAATATATAACTTTAATATGGTATATATATATACATAAATATATATACTTTATATAATCAATACTTAATTTATATTATGAGAGTATTATAATAAGTGGTGGTGTGTAAACCACAATTATAACATTAATATTTCATGAGACCTATTATTGTGTTTTCTGCATTTATATAATAACGGGCTATATATATATATAGCTATAGATATATATAATATATATATATATAAAGTTAAGTTATTTAAATTTAGTATTATAGTAGGGATATTTATAATAATATTATTAAAATAATATATATTGTATAAAATATTATATAAAATATAAACTACGAATTCGGAAAGGAAGAAGAAAAAGTTTTTTGCAAAATTTGGATCTAGACTGCTTTAATAATTATATTTATATTATATATATTATATTATTATTATATAATAATATATATTATATTTAATATTTATATATTATTATTATATTGTTATAGTAATTATATTTATTATAGTTTTATAATATTATTATATATTTATTATTATATATTGTATTTATATTATTATATTATATATATAGTATTATATATGTGATGTGTGTGTGTGTGTGTGCGTGTGTGATTGTGTGATATCCACATCTCATGTGCGAAACATTCGATATTTCTCAAGATTCACATCCGTATTCACGTTCGAGTGCTCCAGCGATCGTACGGGAAATGATGTTTTTATTTTTTATCGTGACGTATCTCCAAACTAAATTTCTTCGGTTTATGAAGGTTTTATTTAGTATTCGTAAGTTTCAAAATAACGTTTGCGAAAAAGTTTATCTCCGAAGTCGGTAACAAATATTTTAACCTAATGTTAAGAGTTTTTATTATTCATTTCATTACCCTGTGGTTACCTAGCACAGTCTAAGAAACAAACCAGAAAAGCTGCAGCAACCAAACAAACTGGGCACACACTACACATGATACAGCACACATTAGAAGTGAAGGATTTTTTTTTTTTTTTTTTTTTTTTTTTTTTTTTTTTTTTGCAAATTCATAAATGACGCTTAAATCGAGGATTATTACAAGTGTTATTAAAGTTCTAAAACCTTGTGAGAATTTATCTAAATTCACATCAACGATTCAAATAATGTAAAATGTTATTCACTACTGAAATCGCTAAGAACAGTGCTTATATATCGAGGTCTTAACAAATGTGCTATAAATCTTATTTTAATGCGCATTTGCTTTAAAATATCATCTAGAAAAAAAACATTTAGAAGCGAACAGACATGAACTTCGGCGCTTTAAAACCTAGTGGTTTTTAAATGTAACAGTAGCAACGTTTCTGATATCCAGGATATAAATCCAAGTTTTTCACTTCACCTTCCATGACGTCAATAAAGAAAGGATTTTTTTTTCTTTCACTTTTAAAACCGACTAAAGGAATTACAGTTGAGTAGGATGAGTCATAAAAAAACGTTTTAAAACCAGTATCGAGATTCAAGAAGGAAAAAGCATTTATGATTCTTCTCTGATTGATGCGACGAATTTTCTCTTGGCCTTAAACAATAATAGTAGTAGTACAGGGATTCCGGACACCGTGGGCAAAATTTGCCCACGGTGTCAGGAACCTACCTGAGGCTTTTTTGAGCCCGTTTTTTACCTTCCCGTGACCTTTCCTGAGGGTGATTTTACCTGCCCTTGACCTTTTTTGACCTTTACCTTTTTGGGCTTGACCTTTTTTGAGCCCAAATTTTTTACCTGACCTTGACCTTTTTGGGCCTTGACCTTTTTGGGACTTTACCTTTTTTCGACCAACCCTTTGATCTTCCATGGGTCATTTTTGGCCCACGGTATTTTTTGAGAACCCTAATTTTTGAGAACCCTAATTTTGAGAACCCAAATTTTTTGAGAGCCCTAATTTTTTGAGAACCCTAATTTTTTGAGAACCCAAATTTTTTGGCAACCCTAATTTTTGGCAACCCTTCGAAGAAGGGTTGCGCCAGATTGGAGGCGGCCTCCATTCGACGTATACCCTATTTTACGCCCCCTATTTTTTTTCGACCGTGGGCCATTTTTGCCCACGGGTAATTTTTGATCTTCCTCTTTAGGGGCTTAGCCCTTTTTTGATGTCGTTACCTTGTTTGACCTTTCCATATACCATGGGTCAAATTTTTGACCCACGAGTAACTTTTTGGCACCCTTTGGCTTCCACTGGGTCATTTTGGGCCCACCGGAAATTTTCGACCAACCCTTGTATCCATGGTCGATTTTGACCCACCGGTAATTTTGATCGTTCTTTAGGGGCTTAGCCCATTTTGATGTCTTACCTGTTTTGACCACCTTGCCAGATACCATGGGTCTATTTTGGCCCACCGGTAATTTTTGGTTACCCTTTGGTCTTCCATGGGTCAAATTTTGGGCATACGGAAATTTTCGACCAACCCTTTGTTATATCATGGGTCAAATTTGACCCACGGTAATTTTGATCTTCCTTAAGGGGCTTGTTAGCCCTATTTTTGATGTCTTTAACTTGTTGGACCATGATATTTCGGCTTTTACCTTGCCATATACACCGTGGGTCAAATTTGAACCACGGTAATTTTTGTGCTTCCTTTAAAGGCTTAGCCCTATTTTTTGACGTCTCTGTACCTGTTCTTGACCATGATATTCTCTTAAACCTTGCCATTATACCATGGTCAATTTTGCCCACGCTAACTTTATGCTGTTGATGCCCAATCACCCGTAAAGAAGTAACCTAGGGATGTTCTTAGTGTTCTATGAGTTATTAGTGAGTGCCAGTGAGTGCCAGGTGAGTGCCCAGTGAGTGTGGCCAATGGTGCCAATGAGTGCCAAGTTAGTGCCAATGAGTGCAAGTGAGTTGCCACATAGGTGCCAAGTGAGTGCCACATAGTGCCACTGAGTGCCACTTTTTTCAAGCCTTTCTAGCCTCCCCTGACCCCCGAATGCCCTAATAAGGGTGTCTACCCCTAGGTTAATAAGTATGAGGGATTGCGATGGTGTATATTACCCAAAAGTTGCTAGGAGCTTCCTACTATGAGCTTAGTCTTTTCTATCACTTATTCACTTATACCACTACGACACTTATACACACAGTTCACTGACACTTATACACCACTATGACACTTACATTCAAAACCATATACAACTTATCACTCACATCCCCTCACACAGACTACACTTACACTCACACACGCGATATTTTGATGCCCTCAACTTTGACACCTCAACTTTGATGCCTCAACTATTCAAAGAATTTCGTTTCCCAAATATACTATCGGAAAATCAATCATTTTACTTACAACTTTTACGAAATTTTATTAAAAAACATATACTTTACATACCTTAAAGCCAGTAAAGCAGTAAAGACAATAGATGTTACTTACCTAACACCTAGGGACTTAGTAGCCTTTGTTTTACTGCTTATACTGCTTTAACTTTCTGCTTTACTGCTTGTAACTCATGTATTACGCTTTAACTCTCTGTTTACTGTTTAAACTCCTCTGCTTTACGTTTTTAACTCTCGCTTTACTGCTTTAACTCTATGTTTTAAACTTATTGTAAAGTGCAACAATAATAATTTTGTTTAATACTTTTTATTTTTAGTATTTCTATTTTTAATTATGAAGTAATACAATATGAATTCATTACTTGAGTTGGTTTTGTTTTATTACTTTTTATTTTTAATTTGAATTGTAAGAATAAAAACACACAGAGTTGGTATATATATAACATTTTATTTAATAAAATTTATCGAAAGTTTATATTATATACATATACTTTACAACCTTAAAGCAGTAAAGCAGTAAAAAACAAAGAGGTGTTATGTACCTTAACACCTAGGGGATTGTATCCTTGTTTTTACTGCTTTACTGCTTTAACTTTCTGCTTTACTGCTTTAACTTCCCTGTTTACTGCTTTAACTTTCTGCTTTACTGCTTAAACTCATGTTTTACTGCTTTAACTCTCTGCTTACTGTTTTAACTCTCTGCTGCTTGACTGCTTTAACCACTATTATTTATAACATTATGTTTCTTTGTTATATTTTTTTATTTTGTTTTAATTACTTTTATTTATTTATTACATTTATATTTTGTTTTAATACTTTCTTTATTTTTAAGTTTCTAATGAAAGAATAAAAACACACAGAGTTTCGGCCATATAAACATTTTATTTAATAAAATTGTACGAATTTATTAAAAACATATACTTTACAACCCTTGAAAGCAGTAAAGCAGTAAAACAAAAGAGGTGTTATTACTAACACCTAGGGGATTAGTATGCCTTTGTTTTACTGCTTACTGCTTTAACTCTGTGCTTTACTGCTTTAACTCATGTTTTTTACTGCTTTACTTTCTGCTTTACTGCTTTTAACTCATGTTTTAGCTTTGAACTCTCTGCTTTATGTTTAACTCTCTGCTTTACTGTTTAACTCATGCTTTACGGCTTTAACTCATATATTTTTAACATTATGTTTCTTTTATTTATTATTATTTTTTATTTTAATTTTATATTTTTATCTATACTTGTGTTATTTACTTCATGCTATTGTTATTATTATTAGAACACACATACACACAAGCACACCCACACACACACACACACACCACACACACACCACACATACACACACACACACCCCACACCACACACACTTACAAAAAAAAAACTTATACACACATTCACTATGAAACTTATTAGAACTCACATTCACTATGACACTTACATGTTTACCCATAGACACTTACATTACACTTATACACACGTGTCACACACACACACACACTACACTTATACACACATCACTTACCTTTATACACACATTCACTATGGACCACTACAATTGTCCATAGACCACTACATTACACTTACACTCAGCACACAGATTTACTTACCGTGACACAGAGTTTACTTACACTCACAGCAGATTTACTTACACTTACACACAGATTTACTTACACACACAAAGATTTACTTACACTTGCACACAAATTTACACCACACACACACACACACAACACAACACACACACACACACACACCACGGTAATTTTTTACACATATAACGTATAATTTATTTAAACATTTTATTGTTTTAATTAAAAACACGTACTTTATATTACTCATTCCAATATAACTAAAATGATTTCAAAGTTTGCTTAAAACTTCTATAATAAATCAAACATTATCTTTCTGAACAAAGAATTTATATTAAACTGTTTAATACTTTGTGTTTTATAAGATTTATACTATCAGAGTTTTTAAAATAACTTACTAAAAATTTGATGAAATTTTATTAAAACATATATTTTACGTACCTTAAGCAAATAAATCAGTAAATCAGTGAGGCGCCCAGCCCCTAGCACCCCTCTACACCAAGCTACGCCACGTTTTGTTCTATGACTTACTGCTTTACTTCATCTTTAGCCATGTAATAAGTATAAAAAATAACAAAATAAGATTCTCCTGCTAAACATAACATGTATTAGTTATTTAAAAATCATTCTAAGTTTATTAAAAATAACAATTATTCACTTACATTTTATATTATTCATTCAATGTTAAAAAAAAAAAATTCAAAGTTTTTAAAATAATTCGGGTTTTCTTTATTATTATTATTATTTCTATGTACATTGACAATCACAAGAAAACACAACTACCCGCACTCCTTACAGATACGAAACTACCTCTCTCTGTAAAATGTGCTTGAAATAACTACATTAAGTCAAATTTAGGATAACTTTTTGTAACCCGGGCGATTTAAGCCTGAATCCAGGTCCAAAATATATTTCAACTGACCTTTTTCTGTAAAATGTGGTGCAATAACTACTTTAGGCCTAAATTTAGGCCTAAATTTAGGATAAGCCTTTTTGTAGACGGGCTAATTTAATTCCTAATACCAGGTCAAAAGGTAATTCCCGTATAGACAAGAATCATGTTATTATGATTTTTATAAATATATTTCAGACTGAAACATGCTGGATGGGTAAGATCCTTTAAGCAGGTAAAAAGGAAATGTTTTTCTTACTTGTGATTGGTCGGGTAATCCTTATCTCGCTATATGACCTCGTATGTGAATGGTCGAGAATTATTTTATCGTCTTTTGAAAATTAACTTTGTTTTTTAAACTTGTATTTGAGCAGGTGTGTGTTTTATTATATTTTAGACCCAAACTCATTTTAAAATCATAGTCATTTTAGCTGTTAGCGGTGCACAAGTTATCTGATTTGTATTAAAAGTGTTTTATTTTTACTAAGTGTATATCATATTTATAATAAATACTTACATTAGGAATAATTATTAATTTCACTAGAATAGATAAATAATTAATTCACTAGTTTCATAAGCTAACCACCAGGGCTCAGCATGAGCCCCACCCAAAAAGAAATCCACCCCCTCCCCGTGTGGTCATTCCCCCGCGTCCCCCGCCCCGCGTGCGCCGGCAGGCGCAATATTCCCGCGCGCGCCCGCGCGTTGCGCCCGCAGGCGCAATAATTCGCGCGTAACCGCCCGCGGCGTGCGCCCGCAGGCGCAATATTCCCGCGCGAATTATTATATAGAACACACATACACACACACACACACACACACACACACACACACACACACACACACACACGCACACACACACACACACACTTACACATATAACTTTTCATAGCTTTTATCTCTTTTTTTATTTTTATTATTATTACTTAGTGTTATTTACTTATGCCTATTGTTTATTATATTTAGAACACGCATACATCAACAGCACAGCGCACACATTAACACACACCACACACACACACACTCACTACGCACACTCACTTACACATGTAGCGTATAATTTATTTAAACAGTTTAATTTCTATTATTATACTTAGTGTTATTACTTCTGGCCTGATTTATTGATTATTTAGAATCACATGCACAACCACGCAAACCAACACACACACACACACCTTACACATATATCGTATAATTTTATTAAAACATTTTATTTATATTAAAATTAGTTTATTTACTTCATGCCTATTTTATTATCCCTATTTAGAACACACATTTACACAAACACACACTCACACACACGCACACACACACCACACCACACACACACACACGCACGCCACACCACTTACACAGATAACTTATCAATTTATTAAAACATTAATGTTTGTTTTTGTTATACTTAGTGTTATTTACTCCATGCCTATTTTATGATTTATTATAGAACACACATACACACACACGCAAACTCAGCACACACACACACACACACAGCATACACACTTACATCTTTTATCTTACTCATCTATCTATTCGATTATTTAACCCCTCAACTCTGACGCCTCCACTTGTTGATGCCTCAATTTGATGCCTCAGCATTAATGCCGCAGCATTTGAGTGCTCTCAGCATAACCTGCCTCAGGCATTTGATGCCTCAGCATTGAGCCTCAGATCTAATGTCTCAGCTTTTGACACCTGCCTTATCTTTTGTATAACCTCAGCTTTTGATGGCTCAAGCTTGGATGCCTCAATTTTAATAACTTAGCTTTGGTATCTCAGCTTTGGTGGTTCATCTTTGAATTCATCTTTGATGCTTCATCTTTGATACCACCGTTATATTACCATGAGTTATACTTCTTCAAAGCACGTTACACTATACAATAGAAACTTACACTTACCAACTTATGACACTCACAGACACGTATATCTCTTATTCACACATATGCAAATACACATAGACACTTACACTCACACCCACACACACACATATATATTATATATATTAATATATATATATATAGTAGTATATATATATAAATATACTATATATTATATAATATATAATTATATATTATATAGATATATATATATATATATATAATATATATATATTATAATATAATATATATGCATTCGCGCGGGAATTGCGGCCTGGCGGGCGCACGCGGCGGAGGTTACAGCCGAATAATTGCGCCTGCGGCGACGCGCGGGCTGGAACGCGAAATATTGCGCCCTGCGGCGCCGCGCTTGGGGCGGGGAACGCGGCGGGACCGCAACCAGCGGTGTGCCGGTGATTGGCTGCCTTTGGGGTGGGTGCTCATGTGAAGCCCCTGGGTGGTTAGCTTATTTGAAACTAGTGAATTAATTATATCTATTCTAGTAAATTTAATAATTAATTTCCTCAGGTAAGTACTTATTATAAATCAATGATATACACCTTTAGATAATAAATCGAAACCAACACTTGTTAATACTAAATCAGATTAACAACTTGGCGCTAACAGCGCTAAATATGACTATGATTTATCAAAATTTACGTGTTGGTCTAAAGATAATAAAACACACACCGCTCCAAATACAAAGTTTAAAGAACAAAACTATTAATATTCAAAAAGCGATAAATTAATTCTCGACCAATCACAACGAGGTCCATTTATAGAGATAAGGACTTACCCCGAACCCAATCACAAGTAAGGGAAAACATTTCCTTTTACCTGCTTAAAGTCTTACCGATCCAGCATGTTTCAGCTGGAATATATTTATAAAAATCATAATAACAATTGATTCTTGTCTATACGGGAAATACCTTTTGACCTGGTATTAGGATTAAATAAGCCCGTCTACAAAAAGGATTATCCTAAATTTAGGCCTAAATTTAGGCCTAACGTAGTTATTGCACCACATTATACAGAAAAAGGTCAGTTTGAAATCTTATTTTGGAAGCTGGAATTAGGCTTCTTAAATCGCCCCGGGTTACAAAAAGGATAATCCTAAATTTAGACCTAAAGTATTATGATTCAACAACATTTTTACAGGAGAGAAGGTCACGTTTCGGTATCTGTAAGAGAGTGCGGGGTAGTTGTGTTTTCTCTGATGGATTGTCAACTGTTACATAGATAATAATAATAAATAATAAAGAAAACCCCAATTATTTAAAAAAACTTTGAAATATTTTTCGTTAACATTTGAATAATTAATATAAATGTAAGTGAATAATTGTATTTAAATAAAAACTCTTCAGAGATGATTTTTAATAAAATACGATTACTCATTTATAATGACTGATTTTAATAACAAATGCTGATTACTTATTTACATGGCTAAAGATGATGGTAAAAGCAGTAAGTCAAAAAGAGAACAAACGCGGCATAGCTTGGATGTAGAGGCGCGTGCTGGGCTGGCCCTACTTGATTTACGATTTATTGCTTGTAAGTACGTAAATATATGTCTTTTAATAAAATTTCATAAAAATTTTAGTAAACATGTTATTTTTAAAACTGATAGTTATAAAATTTATAAACAAAAAAGTATTAACAATTAATAATTAAATTCCTTTGTTCAAAGGATAAGTTGATTAATATAGTGAGAAGTCTTTAAGAAGACACTTGATTGAATAATTTAGTTGATTATGAACCCTATGCAGGTAGATATATAATGTAAGGTCGTGATTTAATTAAAACATAAAAATGTTTTAATACAATTATACGTTATATGTGAAGTGAGTGTGCAGCCGTGAGGCTGGTGTGTTGTGGTGTGTGTGGTGTGTGTGTGTGTGTGTCTGTGATAAATGATGTGCGAAGTGTAAGTAAATCTGTGTGTGTGTAAGTAAATCTGTGTTGTAAGTGTAAGTAAATCTGTGTGAGGCTATAGTAAATCTGTGCATCAGTGTTAAAGTGGTGTAAATACTTGTGTGTGAGTCTAAGGTGTTAAATGTGAAGCTTGTCTATGGACAAAAGTAGTGTTCATAGTGAATGTGTGTATAAGTATCATAGTGAATGTGTGTTATAATGTGTAAGTGTGATGTGGTTGACCACCCTGTGTATAGAGCTGTATAATGTAAATGTCTTTATGTGGGTAAACTAAGTGTTCATAGTGACATGTGTGTTATAAGGTCATAGTGAATGTGTGTGTATAAGTGGCTGAGTGTGTGGTGTGTGTGTGTGGATTGTGTGTGTGTATGGGATATTTATGTTGGATTGTAATTAATATTGGAATGTTGTGTGACGGCGTCGCCGTGCACTGGTGGGGTTCCGTGTGTGTGTATGTGTGTCTAAAAATAAATAACAATAGCATCAGTTAAAGAATGTTATAATAGCGATTCCTAAGAAGAATACTCCTACCTCTTATAATCATCATCGAAAAAACATAATGTTATAAATATATGAGTTAAAGCCGCAGTAAAGCAAAGAGTTAAAACAGTAAAGCAGAGAGTTAAAACATTTGTAAAGCAGAGAGTTAAAGCAAGTTAAAAACATGAGTTAAAGCGAGTCAAAGCAGAAGAGTGCTTAAGCCAGGAATAAGAACATGACTTATCAAAGCGTCCCAGTAAAGCAGAAAGTTAAAGCAGTAAAGCAGTAAAAGCAAAGGATACAATCTCTACGTGTTTCACTGTTGACGCCCACCACTACCCTCCAAGCTAGCCTGCTTTTACTGCCCTTTCTACCTGCTTTAAGGGTTGTAAAGTACTAGTTTACCATAAATTCGCCTACAATTGTATTTTACATAAACCCTAAATTTGTATTAGCTATCGCGCGTCGAAGACTCTGTGTGTTTTTTATTCTTACATTAACAAATTAAAAATAAAAAAGTAGTTAAACAAAAAATAAAAATAGAAAATAAATAAAAAGTTATTAAAACAAAATAAAAATACATGAGGATCAGACATCACATGTTGAATTACTAACTAAATATATCGGAGCCTTAAAGCCAGTAAAGCAGCAGCATGGTTAGCTATCTACGCTAACACGCAGCGAGTTTAAGGCAGTAAAACATAGAAGCTAATAGCCAAGTAAATAGCAGAAAGTTAAAGCCAGTAAACATGAGCTGTATAGCAGGTGAAAGCAGAACGTCTAAAAAGCAGACAAAGCAGTAACAACATAAGGGCCATACTAATCCCCTCTAGGTGTTACCTCCAATGAGCGCAACCTCTTGAGTGTGTCTACTGCTTTATGCTTTTAAGGTATGTAAGAGTATATGTTTTTAATAAAATTTCGCACAATCGTTTAATTTAAAT
The DNA here is from genome assembly GCA_015478945.1 of Trachelipus rathkii. Classification (NCBI taxonomy): domain Eukaryota; kingdom Metazoa; phylum Arthropoda; class Malacostraca; order Isopoda; family Trachelipodidae; genus Trachelipus; species Trachelipus rathkii. Next base: position 31,882 of record JABUQX010024210.1, read on the forward strand.
AAAGAATGTTTTAACGGAGTAGCTCAAGTGTTTTATTTCTGTTACGATTACAAATTAAAAAAAAAAAGAGTAATTAAAAAACAAATAATAAAGATTTAGAAATAAATGAAAGTAAAACAGATATATTAAAACAAAAATTAAAAATAGAAATATAAATTAAAAAAGTATTTAAAAACACAAAATAAAAATAAAAAGAAGAACAAAAAAAGAAAAAGCAGTAAAGTATATGAGTTAAAGCAGTAAAGCAGAGAGTGTAAACGAGTAAAGCCCAGAGGGTTAAAACAGTAAGCGCAGAGATTTAAAGCAAGTTAAAACATGAGTTAAAGCTAGAATAAAGCAGAAAAGTTAAAAGCATAAAGATAAAACAAAGGACCCATTACTAATCCCCTAGTGTTAGGTTTAACTACACGACCCTCTGATTGTCATTGTACTCTTGTACCTGCTTTTAAGGTATCTAAGCAGTATATGTTTTTGGTACATAAATCTTACCGTCATCTATTGTAGTAAGAAATGAGTGATCTGCGTTCAGGTATATTTGAAACGAAAATTCTTTGAATAGTTGAGACATCAACAGTTTGAGGCATCCAAAGTTGAGGGTCTCAAATCATACTCCGATGCCTGTCCCCTCTGTTGTGAGATGTGATAGTGTCATCTGTGTGTGGGGTTCAGTGGCTACAGCTGCTACTTAGAGATTGCCCTTCTATTATGTAAGTGTCATTTGCTGTATAAGCTGTTTCCATAGTGAATTGTGCGTAATAACAGCTTGCGTTAGTGTATAAGTAATAAGTGATAAAAAAAAGACTCATACTCATCCATAGGAACATCCGGACATGACTTGTAATAGTACACCAGAAATCGAATGTCCTTCACCCACATAACCTGCCTTCATTACCTAGGGTCAGACCACCCTTTTAGGGCTATTCCGGGTCAGGGGAGCTAGAAAAGGCTTGAAAGAAGTGGCACTCAAAGTTGGCACTAAAATTGGCACTCACTTGGCACTAGGTGGCACTCACTTGGCCGTCATCTCATTCAGCACTCACTGGGCACTCATTGGCATATATGGCACTCATTGGCACTCACCCTGCACTCATAGAGCACTCATCTACTACTCATAGAACACTAATAAACATCCCCTACGGTGACTTCTACTGGTGATGGGAAACATCCAAAGGCCATCAATGTTAGCGTGGCAAAATTGAACCATGGTATTGCAAGGTAGACGAAATATCATGGTCACAACGAAGGTAAAGACGTCCAAAAATAGGCTAACGCCCTTAAAGAAGTCCCAAAAATTACCCGTGGGGTCAAAATTTGACCCACGGTGTATGGCAAGGTAAAAGCCGAAATATCATGGTCAAACAAGTTAAAGACATCAAAAAATAGGGCTAAGCCCTTAAGGAAGATCACACAAAATTCCCGTGGTCAAAATTACCCATTGAATACCAAGGGTTGTCGAAAATTTTCCAGGTGGGCCAAAAAAACTTGACCCATGGAAAAGACCAGAAGAGGTAGCCCAAAACATACCGTCGGGCTCAAAATATGAACCCATGGGGTATCTGGCAGTTGGTTCAAAACAAGTAAAGACACTCAACATATATAGGGCTAAGCCCCCAAAGGAAGATTCAAAAATTACCGTGCGGTCACAAATTGACCCATGACATACCAAAGGGTGGAGGAAAACGTTCCGTGGGCTCAAAATTTAATTAGATCCCATGGAAGACCAAAGGGTAGGCCAAAATTACCGTGGGGCAAAAATTGACCCATGGTATCTGAGGTGGTCAAACAGAAATCCACGGTAAACGACATGCAAAAAGCGTGTTAAAGCACTCTTAAAGCAAGCATGAAATATTTACTGGCAGAACAAGTTGCCCGCAGTCCAATCATATCAGGAAGCGCATAAATTTGTTGATCCATCGTACGATGAGGCTTCGCCTCCATCTGCCAACCTTCTTCGAAGGGTTTGCCAAAAATTAGGTGTTGCCAAAACAAATTTGGTTTCTCAAAAAATTAGAGTTCTCAAAAAATTAGAGGTGCTCTCAAAATAAATTTGTGTTCGTGCAAACACAGGTTAATTTAGAGGTTCTACACAAAAAATTACGGTTTTCTCTAAAAATACCGTGGGTCGTCGTCCGACGAAAAAACAATGACCATGGTAAGCATCAAAAGATGTCGAAAAAAGTAAAGTCCTCAACAAAAGGTCAAGGTCTTCCCAAAAAGGTCCGAGGTCAGTGTAAAAAATTTGGCTCAAAAAAACCGGTCAGCCCAAAAATAACGGCTATAATGGTCAACATCAAAGCCGTCCACCAGGCCAGGTAAAATCACCCTCAGGAAAGGTCACGGGAAGGTAAAAAACGGGCTCAAAAAAGCCTCAGGTAGGTTCCTGACACCGTGGGCAAATTTTGCCCACGGTGTCCGGAATCCCTGTACTACTACTAATAATGATGAACGAGTGACGCAATTATAGTATATTGTGAATTTCGCAATAGCCCCATTGATAAAAATGTGAAGTTCTTTTTTTTTTTTTAAATGTTATCTTTTGCAATGTTTAAATATTTTTTCCATACCGATCATGAAAGACGGTGTATCAATTCAAACAGACGTTATAAAAAGACGATTTAAAATTCAACCCGAGAATAATAGAACACAGCGAATCGAATGAAACCATCAAAAAAGGTCTCCTGACCATTTGTAACTATAAAAAAATTCCATCAAGGGAAACTAGAGTCCCTATTTGGAGGTTATAGACCCTAATTAAGGATATAAGCCTTCGGAAACGGTCTTTCAAGCTCGTATGCTTGTCATATGCTTTCGCATGAAATTGAGGACTTTAAACTTTCATTTATTATTTATTTCATCTATGTAATAGTTTCCTCGGTCTCGATTAAAGTTTGTTGTATTTTTTATTAAGATTATGCGAAAGCATACGACAAGAAATGGAACGGAACAGCAATAATTGAAACAACAACCATACCATAGCAAAAAGTTAACGCTTATGATCTAAATATATTTTCTTCTGTGAACGCCTACTCGTGAAAGAGCATGGGATGGTATTCCAGAAAGCTAGGAGTCCGTCCGTAGGGAGAAAAAATTGACATGTTAGTACATAATTGATAGTCCATTTTTAATTGTGGGTCAATAAGAATGCTTTTTTAACATTGCAATTCAAATTAAGAAAATCTATATAAAGGAGGATTTATAATATATATATATGATTATATAATATATATATTAAATATACGTATAAAAAATAATGAAGTATAATAATAGGTATAAATATAATAATATAATATATATATATATATATATAATATATAATTATCATATACATATATATATATATAATAGTAATATTATATAATAATAAATATTAATATAGCGCTCGTAGCATATATCACCGCGGCCGAAGGATCAGTGGAGCGGGACGCGCGCCGTACACACGCATGCGGGGCTTGAGGTTGCAAGGCGCGCGACGCCGTAACCGAGGCGCATCCCATACGGGCGTGACTACAGTGCGGGTAAGGAGACGATAGGTATGTCTCTGCAGATTCCAGAGAGGGGGCGCCCGCGGAGACTGCGGAGAGTGGCGCGTATCGTGGGCTGGCAGCAAAAGCTGGGCATATATGCGATGGGCTACATATTGCAGATGGTGCCTCACGGATCGGCGGCCAGCACGATCCGAGGGACACAAAAGAAGCAAGCCGCGCTGTCGCAGTCCTATGTTAACAATCGGCTCAGCCAGAGCAGCGTGGTCGGCCGGAAGCCGGATCGTGCGGAGGCCAGGCAAACAACAGTGAGCGGCGCGGCCGTGCGGCGAGGAATGGCGAGCTGTAACAGGCGAGATATACTGACGCCGTCTGTAAATAGTATGGAGTAGAGCAGGCAATCCCCCACGGTTACGAGACCTGAGGGCAGCCGTCTGCGTCGGGCAACAGGTCAGCAGCGTGGTGAAAAAGTACGAGAGAGGATGGGTTAATCGGATAGTCAGAACTATCTATCTATCTATCGCTATCTCTCTTGTCTACCTATCCACTATCTATCTAAGCTGTGCAGATGATCTATCGTACTATCTAATCGATCTATCTAATCTATCTATATACTATCTTCTATCTATCTATCTATCTATCACTATCTAGTCTATCTATCTATCTATCATCTACTCAGCTTCTCTATCTTCTCTATCTATCTATCTAGTCTATCTAATCTAATCTTCATCTATCTATATCTAACTATCTATCATTCTATCTATCTCTCTCTCTATCTATCTATCATCTATCTATCTATCTATCTATCTATCTATCGATCTATCATCTATCGATCTTATATACCTATCTATCTAACTCTATGTATCTATCGTTATATTAGTATATCTATCTAAATATCTATATATCAAGTTCTATATAACGTAGAACATAAGTCTTAGACATTTCTATCTATCATCTACTATTAGTCTACTGCTAATCTAAGGTCTAGTCTATCTATCTATCCTTCTACTCTATCTCTATCTATCTATCGTACTAACTATCTATCTATCTATCATACCCTCTGTCTACAACAAAAATATAGCTTTCATCAAGGCATCAGAGAGATGTAGCATTGATACAAACGAAGCGACGCTGCCAGATTGTTGCTGAAATGCTGCTGATGTGTTTTATAGTGCGCTGCATCTTTTAGCATTTTTTGAATATTAATTATTAATCGGAGAAATGTTTTAGGAATTTGTTACTTGTGTTTTCACGCTTTGGAGAGATTTGTCGGCTAAGATTCGGCAACCCTCTAATCCGTTAAACGTTAGCCTTTTTTAGGCATTCTCTGGTTACATTCTTTAGCGTTTTTTTGCACTTTTTAGAAATGTAAGGTATTGCCGATGCGTTGTGCTGATTTTTTAAGCATTTTTTAGCTTATGTTCATAATTAGGGTCAAGACCCGCAGCTCCGGAGCATTTGGGGATTTTCTCGCATTGAACGAGCCCACACTGCGAAGCAAAGACCTCGGATAACAACTATTCGAACGGTTTTGAAAATTCCAGCTCGATGTGCAGCGTGACTGGAACTGCGCCGCAGCCCATCTGCTGTGCCGACTCGCTCGAGTCGTACATTCGACTTGGCTATTGTTATTTAAAGTGACATTTTAGCTATTTGGTTTTATTTACAATTAATTTTTAATAATTAATAAGTTTTAACTGTAATACAGAATCTGTTTTCATTTGTCCTTTGTCAATGCTTCAAATATAAACATTTAGGTTTTAGTTTTTGAATTTTTATATTAAGAAATTTTTTTTGGAACGCTTGTTATTGTGTATTTATTTTATGTAGTTTAATTATTTTACTATCGATAATGTTAATCTTCACAAGACGTTATTTGCATAGGTGTTCATTTACACTTTTAGTCCTTTAGTGTAATCTTATCTTTGTATTGATGTCTATTCTACTTTCTAATTCGCCATCTGCCAATTTAATCTGATCCCCTTCAACTTTATTTTATAGAGTTCATTTACATTTATACTGTTCGTGTAAATGTTTTATTAACTTATTTAATTTAACTTAGTGAATTTATTTTTACTAAAAAGTTAAGTTTTTATTCGTCTTCTAGTTTCAATTTTAACTTATTTGACAATTATTTACACTGTGATGTTAAATGTTTGTTTTTATTGTCGTATGCTATATGTTTCATTTAGATTGTAGGAAACTTATTGGAAACTATTTATTTAACCTAACCCTGTATCTTTATCGAATAAGTTTCACTCTTAGCGAGCAATTATATAACTTTCGCTTTCAATTTGATTTAGTTTAAAATCTATTCTGTACTCACAAAAAATTGTGCTATTTATGTGAGTAACGATAAAATTGCATTGTTACATACCTAAAGCAGTAAACTCAGTAAATCAGACAAGCATAAATCAGTAAAGTCAATAAACAACACCGCCATCGCCCCTACATGATCATGATCTATCTATTGATCATTGATCTATTGATTAGTCTATTGATTCTAAAGATCGATATTGAAAGCAATTAAACCTGTTATTTTTTTGTATCTTGTTTCTTTAAACATGTTTGTTTGTTCGACAGAAAGAAAAAATATATCGTACTTACGAGTATTAAAACTTATCGAGTTCTGAACGTTTTATATATAACCTTAAGCAGATTAAAGATCAGATAATCAATAAATCAATCCGCCCCCACGACTTCAAGCCATCGGACTTTGAACTATTGAGAATTCAAAGTGTTCGTGTCCTCATTTAGTATAAAACACCAAAAAACTTTTTATTTATTTTGCTTTGTTTCTTTAAACATTTGTTTTACTAAAAAAATTCATAAATACTTCTTTATGTGGTCTCATCGAAATTAAAAAATGTCTACATTTTTAGATATAAGGCGTAAATCAGTCAATCTAGCTAACATAAACTGCTCACAAGCACCTCCACCCTTCCAACTATCTGATCTGATGATTATTGACCCTATTGATTCAGTCATATTTGTATAATAAACACAAAACTTTATTTATTTTTGTTTGTTTAAACATTTTGAGTTTTTACTAAGAAATTTATTCTTTTTATGTTATAACTAAAAAATTTGCATGTACAACCTTAACACTAAAACATTAAATCGATAAATCAGTAAATCAGTAAATCAAACTGCCTCTCAGCTACCTTCCTATCAGTTGAATCAATCGAGCGTTTGATTCAAGTCATATTTGTACAACACAAATGAACAATTTTTTTATTATTGTTTTACGCTTAAAATATTTGTCTTTAGTAAAACCTTAACTCTTATGCTTAGAGGTGGCTGAGCAGAGACAAGATGATAACTATGAACCATACCTCTAAAGCAGTAATCAGTAAGAATCAGCGAAATTATCTATCCTAATATCAGTAAATAAGAAAATTAATTAATAATATAATAAAATATATAAAGAATTCTACCAAAATAACGATATATTCGTCGATGTATAGAAATTTATTGAATTAAAAATTAAATTTAAATGAAAAATTATAAGTCTAAAATAAAATTCATGAAAAATAAATTAAAAAAATAAATATAAAATCTATAGAATAAAAATTATAATTAATATTTATAGACCTAACATTTTGAATGATCAAAAATTCAAAAATTTCAAACGTAAAAGAAATAACAATTTAACATAAAACATAAAAAGTAATTAAAACTATAAAGTAAAAACTTTTATCATTCAAAAATACTAAATAAACAGTTATTAAAAAAATAATTTAAATTACAGGAAATAAATTTATGAAATACTAAGTTAAATTTATAAAATTATATTAAAAATCTTTTATAATTATTAAAATAAATGCATCAATAAACAAAACAAATTCTCGCCATAATTAAGAAAAATCTTGAAGCATAATTGTATTGTTGAAACCAAATTAGTAGAAACATTTAAGAAGTGCAGAGAGCTGTTACTTTCTTTCTCAAAATTTAAAAGAAACAAAAAATATCATTTATTACAATAAAAAAATTATATTAATAGATAATAATGAAAATAAAATTTATAATAAATTTCTTTAAAACTTAGAGAAAATTTGTAATTAAATTTCTTTAAAATAAAAAAATAAACAGTGCATAAATGAAAAAATGAAACTAAAAAGTAAATATTAATCAAAAAAAGTAGATTGTGAGACATATAGGAAAAAAAAGAATATTTTTTAAAATTACAAAAAAAGATAACAAAATTTATCAACGATTTCAAAGTATAAGTCTAAGATGTCTTCTTTGCTTCTGTGGCCGATAAGAATAGAAGTTCAATAAATATTAAATAAATTACAAAAAAAAAAAAAATGTTTATAAAACCAATAAAATACATAATAAATATAATAAAAAGATAAATTTAAAAATAATATAGTGAACAAATAAGATAAAAAAATATTATATGGATTATATTTTTTCTATATAAAGTTTATCATTGTTAAACAGGTAACTAAAAGAAAATAATTATATATCATGAATTAAGTAAAAATTTAAATTCAAAGATCAAGAAAAGAAAAAAACGGAAAAAGTAATTGAAGAAGAGAATTTTTAATATTAATTAATATATATAGAAAATGTGTTTAGAACATAAAATACAAACATCGATTAGACAAATAGTTTAAAAAAAACGTATAAAATAAATATCATATAAATAATTAAACAGAATTTAAAAAAAAATTTAGAAAAAGAAAATAAATTTTTCTTTTTTGAAATATAATTTTGTTATTACATTAGTTATATAGAAATTGAAAAATCTGATATAATAGATTTCATTGAAAATCAAGAAAACATTCATAAAGTCATTATATTAACTATAAAAAGAAAATGATAATTATTTACAAAATAATAAAGATTATGCAGAATTAAAAAAAAATAAAAACCTATAAAATAAAAAAAATGAAGAGATAAAAATATATCTAAAAAAAATAAAAAAGATATCAGAAAAAAGATAACTGATGACAAAAAATGTTTTGGCTATCAAAACGAAAACATTTAAGCAAAATTACATAAATAAGTAAGAATAATACCATCCACCACACACCACCCATATAACACACAAAATACAACCACCCAACCACACAACATTCACCCAACACAATATGAGTAAAAAAATTTATGATAAATATTAAAAAGAATTAATTATTATATAAAGAAAATATATTAAAATTAAAGAAGCTAATATAAGATTAAATAAAAATATTTAAATAACAAATAAAAAAAGAAATAATATAATAAAGATAAAAAAAACAGTAGACAGTAGAAAACAACAAAAACAGGCATAAAGTGATTTTAATTCAAGAACTAATTAAAAAAATATAATATTCATGTGTAATTTTTATTAATACAATTACAATTACAAACAGAACTATTAATAAAAGCAACATAATATTATAAATCTTTTTAAAGAAATTAACAGGTACGATAAAAAGAAAACTGAAATAAAAAAAAAAAGAATTGAAATGTTACAGATTTAAATCAAAACTATAAAGAAATCTTCCTCTGAATTCTACTTCCAATGATAAGACGAAAAGAGAAAAGAGATAGAAAAAAGAAAATAAAAAAAAACGAAAAAAAAACAAAAAAAAACAAATAAAATATAATAATTTTTTATAAAATAAAGAAAAAAAAATAAAACAAAAAATGAAATCCAAAAAAGAATGTTCGACAAAATTGAAGAGGGGTGGAAGATCATATGAATCAAATGAAAAATCATGAATAAATTAAATAAAAAAAAAAAAAGATTTAAAAAAATAAATCATGATAATTACAACGACAAAAAAATACATTCATTTTTAAAGTTTAAATTTCACAAATAAAATATACTTATAATTGATAATAAAGTAAATTAAAATAAAAAAAAAAATAAAATAATATATTAAATAATCAAAGAACTTAAAACAAAACAATAATTCAAATCTTAATATATAAATAAAAGATTAAGAAATTAAAAACACTTTAAGAATAAAAACAAAATTATGACATAAACGTTAAATAAATTGAAACCCTCTATGAAATCCTAAAATTATAAGTTATATTGATTTTAAATATAACATTCGATATAAATAAAAGCTTACGAACAGTTTTATATTCTAGAATTGATTAAAATAGTATATAAGATATAAAAAGTTAATTAAAGAAACAATATAAGTAATTAGTAATACGAACTTTTGATAAAATAAATTGAAACCTTATGGAATTTAAATAATAAAAAAAAAGATAATACTAAAATACGCTTATATAATTATTAAAATAAAGATATAATATAAAGAATATTTTAAAGATATATAATATAAATAAGATAAAAAATTATTGTAACAATGTAAACTATAAAATAAAAAAGAAAAAGATGTGATAATCATAAAAAAAATCTCTTTACCAAATCATAAACGTACGATAAATAAAAAAAAAAAACGATATGATTATATAATACATCGCGTAACAATTTAAAACCCGATCAATTTCTCATAAAAAATTGGAAGATCTCCAATAATGTTTTAAAGAAATAAACAAAATAATAGTTAAAGTAAAAAACTAAGCATTAAAATAATATACTAATAATAAATAATGAACAAAAAAAAAAAGCAAAATAAAAAAGAAAAAAATACGAATAAGAAATTAAAAATCAAAAATACATTATTAATATAAATATTAAAATAATAAGTATTATAAAATAAAAGAAAAAAATAATAAACAAGACAATCATAAAAGTTTTTTATTTTTTTTAAAAAGAAATAAGTGTACTAAATTTAAAAACATACAAAAACATGACATAAAAAAAAGAAAAAATAAATAAGAATAAAGAAATTAGCATTTAAATTATCGATGTATAACATTAAATAAACATCTTAATAAAATAAAGCTAAAATCCTGTTAATTAATTGTATACAGATTTTTGTGAGAAAAAAATAAAGATATAATAGCTACATATAGCATTCAAAATTAAGGCAGTTATAAACGTATTAAATTGATGAGAATAAAGTAAAAAAAAAAAATAGAATTAATCAAAAATACAAAATATATTCAAATAAAAAAAAAAATAATAATATTTAACTATAAATTAAAAAAAAAAAATGAAAAAAACTAAAATTAATTTTAAATTACTCCTGCGAGGTTGCTTTGAAAAAAAAATAAAATATAGAAAAATAAAAAGAAAATTTTGAGAATAAAATGATTAGTTACAAAGGCAATAAATTATTTTAAGATGAACAAGAAACAAAAAAAACAACACACCAAAAAGAAAAGAATAAAAAAACGAAAAAAATAAAAATAAACGAATACACATCAAATCAAAAAAAATCAAAAAAAAAAAAAACTACAAAAACAAAAAAAACAGATGGAAAGAGAAAAGAGTAAAAAAAAAAAAAAAAAATAAAAAATCAAAAAAGAAAAAAGAAAAAATTAAAAAAAAAAGAATGATAAAAAAAAAAGAAATAACCATAGAACAGGAAAACTAAAAAAAAAACCAAAAATTAGTATAGCAGAATAACAACAACAACTTAAAAGTCAAAATACAACAAACAAAAAAAAAAAAAAAAATTACATAACATAAAAAACCAAAAATAATAAATAACATAAAAAAACAATAAAAAAATTTAAAAAAAAAAGAAGAAAGAAAATTACATAATAAAGGAAAATATAACAAAAAAAAAAAAATATAACACAACAATGAAAAGAGGAAATTTAAAAAAAGAAGAAAAAAGAAAAAATTTAATAGAAAAAGAATAAATAATAAGAAAATTAAACACAATAAAAAGAGAAAGATGAAGAATAGTTAATAAAAGATTGAAATTATTTAAAACTAAAAAAAATAAAAATAAAAAATAGAAAAAAAAAACACAAACCTCAACACAAAAAGGTCACGAGAGAAAAAATAAAAGAAAAAATTAACAGAAAAAAAAGAAAAAACAAAATAATAAATGAACAACAACAATAAAAAGAAGCAAAAAAATATAAAAAAGAACCGACCGATTTTGTGGGACCCTAGGGGGATAAGAACACAGAACTAGAATAAAGAATGAACAATGGAAAGACAGAAAATAAACAAGGAAGAAAACTCAGAGATACAGATGAGAAGTGAAAAAATAAGCAATCTAAGAGAGATCGAATGAAAAATAAACAAAGACAAAAGAAAAATACAACCAGGAAGAGAGTCAAGTAAAAAAATCAGAACGAACATAGAGAGGAGAATTATAAAGAAAAGTATAAAAAGGCAACAGACAAGAGAAAAATAAAAAAAAGAATACACAGAAAGGCAAAAATAAACATAGTAAAATATACAGAAAAAGAAAAAGCAAACAAAAAAGAAAAAAAAAAAAATAAACAATGACGAAAAAAAGAAAGAATGAGATATTTCATTGAATTTGATTTAAAACTGAGACTTCAAAGAAAAACACTTTAAAGGTGAATAGCAAGAGATTGAATATAGAAGAAATAAGGAAAACAGTTAAACGCAAAGACAAATTCAAAAAAAAAAGAAAAGGTAAATAAATTACGGAAAAATAAGAAACAGACGAAAAAAAAGCATAAAGAAACAAATAGAAGCAGAGAGAAAACATCAATAAAAGATAAAATAAAAAGGAATACGAAACATAGATTAAGAACTAGCGAATAATGATGATTATAAAAGGAAAATATATACTTTAAATATGAAAATAAATAAAGAATAAAACAAAAAAAAAAATACTAAATAAATATAATCTTAAAAAAATTTTTTAAAAATCATAAAAAAATTTCAAAAAATAAAAAACATTAATACAATTAAAATAAAAATGAATAAGTAAAAAATTCTATTAATAATATTTATTAAGATTAATGATTTACTAAAATTAATAAACCGAAAAAATAGATTTTATAAAAAGACAAAATCGAATATTAAAATTAAAATATTAAATCATTTTGTAAAATATTAAAATATTACTATGTTAATAAATGAAACAGTTATCAAGAATAATATATATATAATATTTACAACTCCATATTATAAAGAGTGAAAACATTAACAAAATAAAATTAATATAAACACCTGTATTATAAAATCATAAATTCAGATAAATAAAAAATCATTTTTTATTGAATATATACATAGAACTATAATGATAAGAACTATGCTACATATTTATAAATAAATAAGAAAACAAATGATATAATAATATAAATAAAAAAAATTATTAAAGAATGACAATAATAAATAATACAAAATATATTAGCACGACAATAGGTAAATAATATATACAAATCATCTAATTACAATTATCCAGATAATAATAAAATAACATTGACAATAAATTACAAATACAATAATAATAATATAAGTAAAATAATTCGATGAATAAAGAATAAACAAATGAAATTAAAAGAATGAATAAAGATAGAAACAAAATACTTAAAAGAAAAAATAAAAATTGATCTAAATTACAGTATTATAATAATTTAACCATAAAAAAATATAAATTAAACAAGAAATTTATAAAATGAAAATTAAATAAAATGAGTGTCTCACTGTCTGTCAGAAAATCTATAATTTAAAGTAAGATAAATAAGATAGATAAAAAAAAAAAAAAAGGAAAAAATCTAAATATTTTAATGGTAATTACAACATAAACTAATACAAAGATTAAATAAGTTCATACTAATTACAAAATCATAAAAAAGATATAGATAATATATGTAAAAACGGATAACAAAGACCACAAAAAAATTGAAATTAAAATAAAAAAATAAAAAAATTAAATATAAAAAATAATATAAAAAAATCATTATACATAATTAAATTAAAAATGATAAATATATTTTGAAAAAAAAAATAAAAAATATACACCTAAATTTTCGGTCTTTATAATGTAAATAACATTTTTTATTAAACATGAATGGTTAAGTTTTCACACTTGAAAATTTAAAAAAAAAAATAAAAGAAAACAATAAATACTTAATAATATTATACCATATTTTAATAAGAAATAACATTAGACATGAAAAAATATAAAAAAAAAAATAATATGAGGAATTCTAAAAAAATATAAAAAACATACCTAAGAAGCAACTATATCATAAAGGAATATTTACTATAAGAAAAGGAAAAAAAAAAAAAAAATTAACAAAAATTAAAATTATAATACTTCATAAAAAAAAAATTCAAATAGAAAATAAAACAATTTTAAAATATTGGAGAAACATATAAATAGTTAGATAAAATAAAATAAAAAGAATAAAAATAGAAACAATAAAATAAATTTAAAAATTAATACAAAGAAAGAACAAATAAATATAAATGATCATGATATAATTTACCTTTTTTCTGAAACAAAATAAAACATTATAAACATTTGTAATATATTTGAAAAATTAGTATGCAGAATAAATATATTAGATTGAAAGGATAACATGACATAATAAAAAAAAAAGAAAATGGGTTGGTAAAAAGCACCACTTTAACCTAAAATAAGATAAATTTTAAAAAATTTTAAATTAAAATTAAATGATTAATTTCAATTAAAAAATAAAAAAAAAAAAAATAATAAACAGAGAAAAAAAAGATAAAAAATTATATAAAATATTAGAATAAAGAAATTAAAAACACTTTAACTAATAAAAATAATATAACAATTTAAATAGCTACAATTTATGGATAATTTACAATAATTAGTACTAATAATTAACTAAATAGAATGACACAAATAAAATAAGAACAATAAAAAAAGAAAAGATATTCTCATAGATATCTTCGATAAGAAATATAGCTAGAAGTTAATTATGACATAGATTTTACTACATATTAATATAGAACATGAAAAAAAAACAATAAATCATTTTAGATAAAGAATTTATTTAATGAATTAATTAAATAAATTAAAAAGACACATAAATAAGATTTTCTTTAATAAAATTATAAAAAATTAAATTACATATAACTAAGATAAAAAATTAAAAACATGATAGGAATTTGAGTCATTGTGGAATCATTGGTATTTAAAAAAATCTTCATGCGAATTAACTAAAAGAAATCAAATATCTATAAAAAAAAAATAAACATAAAATATACTATATAGAAATTATAAACCATAAATTAATTTTTAATAAATGTCTGGATAGCTTATCATAATAATAAGTACGTATTTTAAAAAAAAATAAATAATTATCAAAATGAAAAAAGAATAAAATGAATAGTAAAATAAGAACAGAAGATAAAATAAATAAGACAACACAAAACACACACACTAAACACAATAATTTCCACCATCACTCACACAAAATAAATATAACAACACCTCATCGTCTTTTTTACCAAATTGAAGCATTACGGCAGTTGTTTAAAATTAGAATTATGGGACATAAATAATTATTAAACTGTTTATATGGTAAAAAATTTGATAAAATATGAAGTAAAAAAAGTATTTAGATATATAAATTACAAATTGCTTTTAAAATATTTTAAATAAAATAAAAAAGTTAAAAATTTAAAAAAAATAATATAAATATAAAATAAATCACTGATCATAGAAAATATCAAAAAAAAACATAAAATTTAAAGAACTTTGGCGAATTTCATAAAACACCAATCAATTATATAATAAAAATAATTTTCAAAACAGAAGAAATTTTATATAAGAGACAAGATAAAAAAAGAAAATTACGTAGTAGTTACGCATATATAATAAAATTTTAAATTTATACTGAATATTTAAATTTAGTAATAATATAAATAATAAAAAACAATAGTATAAAAATTGTATATTTAAATAAAATATTATAAAAACATCAATTATTGTAAATATGGGAAATTATATATTTCAATGTATAATTACTAATTAATTAATAATACAATAATTAATTAAATTGATTAAAAAAATAAAATTATAAATAATTTTCATTATACTAATAAATATAAAGATTAGAATAATTAGAAATAAAAAAATATTTTATTATAAAATGGCTGATAAATTTTTTACATAAAAATTAAACAAACCTTTTCATTGTCCTAATAAGATAAATCACGTAAATAAATATGGGAAAATGTAAATAGTTTTTGAAAAAGTTTTTTAGTACGATCCAATAAAAAAAAACAAAATTAATATAATAAATTTAACATAAAATTATCTATAAAAGTATATTTATCAAAATTATTTAATATTTTATATAAAAATTAATATGATGAAAAAGTCTATAATTATGAGAAAAAAGAAAATTGAAGATAATGAGTGAGGGAAGGGAAAATAAAGGGATAACATATATTGAAAAGAATTTAGGTTTTAATTCCTAAGTACAAAATAGTAGAAATGAAATCTCTATAAAATAAAATATTACTAATATCAATCTAATTTAATAAAAATAAAGCAATAAATAAAAAATTTAAAAATCATTTAAATCACATATATTAAATAATAAATACAAATTAAGAATAAAATAAAAAAATAAATATAAAATTTAATAAAAAAAAATTATAAATAAAAATAAAACTAAAAATCAAAAACAAAAATAAAATATAAAATTTAAATTATAAAAAAAATTAATTAGAAAAATATAAAACCTATTACACATCAATCCTTAACAATTAAAATTATTAAATATTACTATGAAAATGTAGGAATAAACAAAACAAAATATAGCAAAAGAATAATTTATCATATTACATAATTCATAAAAAAAATAATGAAAATATTAAAATATAT
>JABUQX010024211.1:0-5000 GCA_015478945.1 Trachelipus rathkii
TATAAATCATATAAAATAAGATAATAATTAATAATAATGATATTATATAATACATAATAATAATGATTAAATTAATAATAATAATAATAAATAGTACCAATAAATAATATAATAAATTTATATATAAAATATTATAATAATATACAATAAATATATAATAAGTAATAAATAAATCACATATATACATATATAATAATAAAATAATACAAATCAACAATAATAGATAACATTTATGGGAGTGTCGTTTTCTGAGACACCTTTTGCGGAGGTAAGGTTCGTGATTCACTTATCCCCTACCTCTTCCCCTCTGACCGATTTTCAACTCTTTTAAGTCGTTGATCAACTTTTCTCATATGTTTGTGGATAGAAATATATGCATTTATACTTCAATCTTGTATTTCGGAGACCGGGTAGTTTTAAAGCCTTTTTATAGCTTTGCCCTGTAACTAATATTGCTGTTTTCGTTTTTGCACGTCTTTGGTATGCACTTTACGTAAACGTAAGAAATTAGCTAGAGTATATCTGCGTCGTTTTTAGTCCAAAACTTAGCGCAAAATCGATGAAAATGCTACTCTGCACTCACTAATTACTATAAACATAAGCAATTTCCTTAATTTCATGTTAAAAGTTGTACTAGTTTGTGCAGAGTGATTGAACCGACTTTAAGTAACACAGTTCTTAACGAAAATGTTAAACAAGACCAAATATTGGCGGGTGTGGCCAGTTTGAAGATTGATGAAGCCCTGGTTAGCATTCACACTAAAATTAAGCCTTTAAATCTAATAATATATTCCATCATATTTCGATAACTCCATACAATAATACTTGAGATCAGTTATTTTTTGATATATTATATAAACATTTTTATATTATTATTATTTAATTCTTGTTTTATTTCAAAAGGCCACGTGATCATCACATTAAAGGCTGGTTCCAATTGTTTGTAAACGAAAAGATGAGTACTTTTATGAGAAATCGTCGTTCGTTTATGCACAAAATTCATGCTTAAACTGGGTAAGCATCTTCTTATCGAGGCCGTAACACAATGAAAAGGAAATGAATTAAAAGGCTATTCTAAATTTAATATTTCATGCTGTCACATTATGTTCTTTGAACCATGACTTCAAGTTAGGCTGGTTTCGATTAGATCACAAAATGAATTAAGTTAATGTGATTTGGGTTAGGTATAATATAATATACAAGCGCTTCAGATAGTCTAATTTATATTAGGTTAATATCTCCTGGCTCTTAAGATCAAGTAATAGTTTTGCAACTAGATCTTATATGTATATATTCATTTCTGATCACAAATAGTTATTTTATCATTGTTTACACATATATACCATATGCATATCGATTGCTAATGGACTTTCGAACAATTGGTAAATTAAAAATCAAATATGAAATCTGTATCTGAGCTCAAAGTAAAAAACTATATTATATATATAAATATGTTTATCAGTTTAATATATTTTTTTAAAAACTAACGTAACTTAAAAAATAACGCTTACTATTTAAGGTAACATACATAAACCTTACACGTAACAGGCATTCCATTGTTCGCATTATAATCATATATTTAACCTTGTCCAATATTTAGTAAAAGTTTAAACTTATCAATAAAGATAATATAATATTAAAGTTATAATAAATATACAGTGTAAAATTTTTACAATAATCTTACTTCACACGGATGTTCGCAGTCAGTTAATAATCCGTGTCTAAATTCAATCTTTGTTCGATAACGTAACATGAAAAAAATAAATTGCGCATTGGCTCAATTAGAAGACATAATAATCAAGACATGATGTCCTTCAATTTCCTAATTAAGTTAAGATTTTACGAGTTCGTATTTAAGTTTTTTTAAAAAAAAAGGTTTTGGGCGGGGGGGGGGAAAATGGGACTTAAAAAATAAAAAATGTATTTATCAAAAAGGTAAACATTTCTGCTAGGTGTAATATGAATGGAATATACTTAAGATGTAAATGATCATGAATGGAGCAGTATATTGGATGTTTTGAAATTGAAGATTTGGTTAAGATTGTGTAACTAAAAGCGTTTATGGAGAGAATGAGTTCCCGTATAGGGAATTGAAGTGATGGCAGTAATAGTAAAATATAAATGGGAGTAGGGAGAACTACTAATAAAATATAATTTATGCGAGTTAGTATCCCCGCAAACCTTATGCAGAGTAATTAATATATACATTCTTATCATATTCGAATCAAATGTTAGCTAATATTGACTGCGAAAGACGAAAGTTGCTTTCTGTTTTGACCAGAAAGCAGACTTTGTTTTAATGATTATTTTGAAAATAAACCAAGTTGCAATTAAACCTTATATAAACTAATTAATAATAAATTATAAATAAAGTTATTTATTTATTAAATATTATTTCTCAATTTAATCACCTATAGTTAATTTTATACCAGAACTCAGCGTCCTCATTCATTAAAATTGTACATCTAACTAGAGTACTATAAAGTCAAGCCATCGTGATAGTTGTAGTCATATAGAAAATATCATTTGTTTATTATTGCACAAATTTAACAAAACACATGTCTTATTCCTTATAGGTGCTTTATTTGTAATAGATTTGAAAAAACATATTGTTTTTTCAGGGAGCTAGAGAAATATCTTCATATAGTGAAAATTTTATTGGAATTTCTTGCTTTATTTTATGAGGCAAAAAGTGTTATTTAGCAAATATTAGATTAAGGAATTATCACTTAATCTTAATTTTCTAAATTTTTCAAGAACATATTATTTATAATCGTTATAACATTTTTATCCTAGTTATATTAATAAAAAATAATATCGGAGTAGTATTATTACCTTATTACTATTAATTTTTAAATGGAATTCTGTGAGTTGTTGTGACACGGGCTTAAGAACGCTATTATTCTATTTTACTGCTGTATAATATAGAGTAGTTAGGAAGTTCAGACAGTGAACTTTAATGGCTAGAACATTTGGATTGTACCACTAGCGTAAAGTGGCTTGTGAGGGGAAATTAGACTTCGTAGAGGAGGAATATGCATTTGGGCACTTATTCTATGAACAATATACTCAGGCCCACGCGCGCCATAGATGTTCTTCCTTTTTATATGAAATACAATGCAGTTCAGCATTCTGGATATAACGCTCAACACCATTTGTAAATCTTGAGAAGAGCTTATTGTTTTCCTATTGAAAATTATACTTTCTATTACTCATCATAAACTCCTATTTCAATTAGTAAGCACTACAGTATTTAGATGTAATTAAAGTTTCTTTAGACTGTTTGAAAAACTTACCCCCGCCTTCGCGTTCAAAGGTTATGTCTCTGCATATCAACATTTTGTTCGTACAGCATATAATTCTTTCTCAATATTAATAATTTAATTTTTTAAATAAAATTTTGAATTATTTATTAGGAACTGTCGAGAATGGATTCTTCAAAGCCATGGAATATCATGATCCGTAAAACCTGATATTATTACTTACTACCATATTCTAGAATACACTACTCACTAGCTCTAAATTATGGAATACCTTATAGCTAATATATACTATATATATTATATATGATGTTTATAACAACCAGATAGTAGTTTACTAATTGAGTAATAGGATATGCACATATAATTAGATATATATATGGTTGCTCACTAATACATAATAACTCACTTATATTATTTATTATTAGATAATTATTTTATTGCATATATACAGAATATTATACAACACGAATTCATTATAGAGTTTTTAAATATGGAGTGAAAGTAGGTTATTTATCGAGTGATAATTATAACTATATATTTATTTTACTAGCTCACCTTTTAAACATGTGACATCATACAATATACTATTATGCTATTATTTCTTTCTTTTTCCTTTCTTCTTTTTACTCTCCCAGGAAGGATTTTCATTCTGTCAGCCCGCGCAAGCGTCTTTCCCCAGACATCCCTCTCCTGCACTATTCCCTCTTCTCTTTAGCACTCTCATTTTGGTAGCTGACATCCTTTTCCAGAGAGTCCTTCCACTGACTCCGCCATCTTCTTCTTCGGTGCTTGTCCCCTTGTCTTCTGCCCTCGTGGTGTCCATTCCCATTTCTTTTTCGGCATTCTGTCCTGCTCAATCCTCTCCAGATTCCCACCATCTTAATCTCCCCCACATCCATCTTAACTATATTCTTCTTCATCCCCTAAATCTTCTCTAATTACTTCCTTCTTCTTGATCTCAAACCCTTCTCTAATCATCTTTTTTAATACCCTCAATCTCACCTCTTGTATTCTACTCTCCTACTCTCTCGTTGTTTATCAATACCGGCTTCCTTGTCGCACCCGGCTGGAGCGAAATCCATACCTGGTTTAAAGACATCAATTTCTTTCGTGAATCCGTTCTGATGTTTCTATCGTTCATCATGGGGTATACCGCTTTCTTAACTAATCCATACTTTTCCATTCGTCGCCGTAATGCTCCCGATCTGCTCCACTTCCAGCCTTGGTGCAACAACCATCCTCGAGATAATTGCAGGTATTTACCGCCTTCACTCCTCCCCTCTCACCACCATCCTCATCCCCTCCTCATTTCCTTCGGTTATTGTTAATATCTCTGTCTTCTGTACGTTCATCTTCATCCCTGCTTCCTCCAACTCCTCCGTAAACAACTCCACACCTCTCGAATCGTCTCCTCTCACTCGCGCTCCAACATGGCAGATCGTCCGCATATCCATCTATGGTCCCCTTCAAATTCTTCCAGTCTCTCCCTCACTTTCCTTATCACCACGTCTAAATATAATATACACAGCAGTGGCGATAAAACACTGCCCTGCTTCACTCCTGTTTTCACCTCAAACCATCTATCGTTCTCACGCACTCAAGTCCTAACATTATAGCTGCCATTTCTCATGACGCATACTTTTCTTATGTGCCTATACTCACTGCTATATATAGCAGTGATATAGTATAATAGCGTATATAGAATATATATATATATATATATATAATATATAGTAT
>JABUQX010024211.1:7500-20000 GCA_015478945.1 Trachelipus rathkii
CTGTGGTAGATTTTGTTTGTGTGAGTACTTGAATTTCTAATGTTTAAATTTAAGTTTGAAAAGGTCAATGTATGTGTGGTTGTTGACATATGGTTCATCTAAGAGTGATGTTGAGGCGAGTGCTATTTACTGGGATAATTTGAATGATATTTTGAATGGGGTGAGTATTAGTTTCAGATTGATTGTGTTGAATGATCTAAATGGTTGGATAGATTATCAAAAAAGGGATGGTATAACAGGTGAGGGGAGAAAATGAGAATGGTAGGAAGGTGATTGATTTCTGGTGAGGAGAGAGGTATGTGTGTAACTAATACTTTTATCAAACACAAGAGTATTCATAAGTATACTAAAGTTGGTGTAGGTAGAGAAGGTATCGAAGTGAAAAGTATATTTGATTATGTATTGGTGAAAAAGGAGATGTTAAAGTACGTGATGGATGCTATATCTGAAAGGAATAGGGATGGGATTATCGAAGGGTTATGTTCGTCTTATGTAAGATTACGTCAGTGGGGCTTGGATGGGAGAGGAAAGGTGATAAGGAAGGAAGTAAGGGAAGAATTAAGACTGAGAAGTTTGAGTGAACAGGGTTAAAGAAGGGTGTAGTATTTAAGAGCGCCTTGCAAATAAATCAGCTGAATGTGAACAGGATGAGACTGAACAAATCTGGATGCAAATAAATGAAGCGTTTGTTAGTAGTGCAAAAAAAGTATGTGGATATGCTAAAGTAGAAAGTAAGAATGTTAACAGTGATTAGTGGAATGAAGAGGTGATGGAAGCGGTTAAGAGTAAAAAAAAGGGGGAGTGGTTGAATGTACTAAAAGCCAATGATGGGGTTTTCAAAAGAAAGGTGTTTGGAATTATATAAGGAGGAAAATGGAAGACTAAAAGTAGAAGGAAAATGAGGTAAATGAGGCAGTTTGGGAAGAGCGATAAATGGAACTTAGAGGGGAATAAGGAAGCTCTTCTGGAAGGAAAACGCGAAGGTTAAGAATGAGAATAAGGGGAGCTGATTAGAATAATAGAACTAGGGAATGGTGCTTTCGGTAACTTGATGAAGATGGAGATGTCCAGGAGGGTGTGGAGGGAACACTTCGAAAATCTCCATAACATTGGTAGTGATAAAGAAGTGATAGTGAATGTATGTGGGTTTGATGGTTCAAGAAAAAAATAGGTATTTTGGGGATGAGGTAATTAGTAAGGAGGAGTTAATGTAATGGGTAGAGTGAGAAAGTTGAAAAAATGGTAAATCTGCAGTATATGATGAATTTACTGGTGAACATGAACAAGAATGCGAGGCGAGAATTGGTGATTGATGGATTTGGAAGTTGTGTTTGCAGAGGCTTTTATGGAAGGGTAATAGTTTCCGAAGGAATTGGAGGAGAGCAGTAAAGTACATTTATATAAGGGTAATGGAGGATAAGGGTAGTTGTAGGAATTGGTAGGGGAATTAAGTATAATGCAGTTTTGTATGCAAGAGTATATACTGGATTTTGGTCGCAAAGTGGTGAGAACAAGGTGCATTTAGTAGTTAGAGATCTGGCTGGATCCAATTTTTTACATTGAAGACAATGATTGAAACGCAAATATAGAGCAACTTACAAAAAGGATTTTCTAGCGGAATAGTAGACTAATCAGATATAATGAATCCAAGATCAGGATTAGGTTAATTGTGGAGGCCACTCGTCAGTATGACGAAAATCGATTTTTTCGATAATCATTGTTTTTTTCAAAATATTTTTCCTACCCATGAATGATGACGAAAACAGCGCTGCTATATCTAACGCTTTCGGTTTAAGTCCGAAAACTCGTTAAGGTTATGATAAGGATTGTTAAATAGCCAGAGCAGATTTACGTTTGTTGCGCTTAACAAACTCTTATCAATAACCTGAAAATATTGGGTTCTAACCGAATCGTAATGAACTATATATAGTATATAATAATATATATATATAGTAGATATATTATACTATATATATAGTATATATATATATATATATATATATTATATAATATATATATATCATATATATATATAATGGTATATATATATATATATTAGTATAATATATAGTATAGTAGTATAAAAATAACGAAACACAAATATGTTAGCCAGAGTTTTGCATGAAAGTCTTGTTATAAAATTGCATTGAATAATTGTTATAAAAAAAATAGGTTTTTTGCTTACCGTAGGCTACCACAATTACTCAATAGATTAGAGAAGGTGAGAAAATCAGACATTTGGTAAACCCTGTCTAACTCTTGAATAGCAGCTAACAACAATGTAAAAATCTTAATACATCTATAGCGAAACATCAAAATTTCAAATATAAATATCATTACAATATCCATTTTATAAGAGCCCATGTTAGGTAAAGGTCAAAATTTATTGGAAGTCACTACATTAATATTATAATCTACCATAAGTAGATAAAAGTGTGCAAATATTAAAGACCATCAAAAAGAAAAAAAAAAAAAAAAAAAAACGTAACTACGTGAAAATTTTTTTGAGAAATTAACTTGATATTTATTTGTATGAAGACCATAATTTTTCCGGATCTTTCTCGCGTGGAAAACGAGAGCAAAGCCAAAAAAAAAACAAAAAAAAAAAAACAAACGGTTTTCCGAAATCTAGCAACCCTTCTACTATCAATCCAGGTAAGTAATAACAAATCGTTACTTCAAAATTAATAATAATAATAATAATAATAATATATAATATAATCAATAATAATAATAATAATAATAATAATAATAATAATAATAATAATAATAATAATAATAATAATAATAATAATAATAATAATAATAATAATAATAATAATAATAACAATAATGTCGAAACAACAACAACAACCACAAAACAACAACAACATAACAACAACCAACAACAACAAACAAAACAACCAACAAACAAACAACAACAACAAACAAAACAACACAACAAACAATAATAATAATAATAATAATTACAATAATATAATATAATAAATCATTATAATAATATAATAATAATTAAAAACAATAATAATAATAGTAATAATACAGGGTGAAAATAATAATAATAAACAATAACAATAATAACAACAATAACAATAACAATCAAAAAACCACAATAATAATAAAAAATTTTTGTAATATATATATATATATATATATATATATATATATATATATATATAAAAATTTTTATATATTCTACTATTCTCTGTTTTCTATCTATATATATCAATATAATCTATATATATATATATATACAAAAATTGTAATTCTCAATCTTCTTCCTGACCATCAATTTCAAGAGATCGATAATATTTCGATATCGATATCTTGAAATATCGATATCTATCGAATATCGACATCTTTTCTTATCCCCGATATCGATATATATATAGTATAATATATTATAATAGTATATATATATATATAGTATATATATAATATATTTATATATATAAATATTATATATATATATATATAATATATATAATATTTATATATATATATATATATATATATAATATATCGAAATATATATAATATATATAATATATATATTATATATATATAATATATATTATATATATATATATATTAATATTATAGTATAATTATATTTATATATCTATAATATATAATTTATATATATTATTTATATATATAATAAGATTCTTGTGTACAGTAATCCAAAACTTTATCATAACTTGATTAAAAGCCGTACAGGTACGACCTATCTGGACACGGACTCGTCGTTGCAGTAGCATTAAGAAATCTAACCTAGATTGGATTGTCGTTGCCCGAAAATAAAACCGCACTAGACCTGAGCGCTACGATGGGATATTTGCGTCCTGGTTGCAGAAAAAGAAACCTAGACCTAACTAGATGGTTAATATATTATTATAAATATATATATAGATATATAGTATATACATCTGTAATATAATATATATATAAAATGGTTATTTATTTTATATGTATATATACATACTCCTATATTAATATAGTATATTATATTATATATATATTTTATCTATTATATATATATCTAATTTAGTTAACTAATTATTATTATATATACTATATATAACACATCAATAGATACAGATTAGACATAACTAAGATAACAGTCTAAGTTATACACTATTTACGTACCCTAATAATAATATACTATTATTATCATATTAAAATACTTATTTTAAACGTCAGATCAGTTAATAAACACATAAATAAACCATATATAACATAACTACCACTTATTAACTATACAATAGATTATTTATATTATATATATGATATAAAAAAAATGAAATTCCTAATTCATATATATAACTTATCATAAATCCTAGAACTTAAAAAGCCGTACAGTACGAGCTATCTAGACGGATCGTCGTTGCAGTAGACATTAGACCCCTGTACCTAGATGGATGTCCGTTTGCCGTGAAAACCTAGGCCCTATACCTAGATGGCTGGGTGTCCGTTGCCCGCTTGGTAAACCTAGACGTAATCTTAATAATGTCCTGTCTTTAAGTAAAAAATTAATTAATATTTAAGTTTATAAATAACAATTCCACGAAGATACTTATGAGATAATCCGCTTGCTATAGCTTTCACAATAAATAACAGCCAAATACCGGGTAGATGTTGTTCCTTAATTTCGTGACCTACTACAAAATTAACAAGAATGTTTTTTAAAACCTCACCTATATTATTTAATTTGAAAACGCAGAATTATTATTATGTTTACCTGGACCCATATTTAGTTTTTAGTACTACACAAGATAAAACATAAAACTTCTCCTGCTATTCTTAAACTTTTCAACAAACTCTTCGAAAAATCTTTTAATTCATAGTTGCTCAACAAAAAAAAAAAAAACGAACACACCTCACATAGGCTCGAGAGGTCCTAAACTAGATTTATAAGAGAGTAATTTAAATATTATATTTTTTTTGAAAGAGTTTCCAATACCTTATTTTTTGAATGTCCATAATAGCTTTATATAGTTATATATATATATATATATATATATATATATATATTATATATATAGTATATATTATACTATAATAATATATATATATATAATAATTATAATTTATATATATATATATATATTATATATTATTATATAATATATATTATATATCTATATATATTAGTATATATATATAATTATTTATATATATAATTATATTATTATATATATATATTTCGATAGATATTGATGTCGATATCGATAGATATCGATTAACGATAGAATATGCGAATATAGAGTACTATCGATAGATTTCGGTATTGGATAATAATTATCGATATACCTCGAAATGAAAGGTCATGACAGAAGACTTAAGTTAGGGCCATATATAATATATATATATATATATTTATATATATATATATTATCTTATTATAGTATTATATTATATATTATATATATTATACTATATATATATATATATATATTATAGGTATATATATAAAAATCCGGTGGCGGGCGTCCGCTGTTAGTAGTCTATCTGTGCTAAGTGCTAACTTTGCCAACTTATTCCTAAGCGAATTAAATGAATTAAATTTATATGTATTTTTCTTGCATCTTGTTTTGGGCAGCGAGTGTTGCAATTCGAAATATTTTCTTGCCTGAAATGTGAGTTGTTTTCCTTTACGTCAACTCACATACCAAAGGATTTTAGTTTCATAGCAGCTGCCAAATTTAGCCTTTGATTGGACTGACATAAAGTGCTATTTATAAATGTTACTGGCAAGGAGTGTAAAGCTGGTGGATTTGAAGGTTTTAGGATTGCGCCAGAGCTTCTGTATCAAAAGGTCTTCTTTTAGTGCTTTCTTAGTCGGTGTAAATGTAGCAGACGTATTTTTGGTTCTTGTTGATGGTTAAGGGTGAGCCAAGGTCGGTGGAGCAGAGGAGCTGGAGTTTATTTTTTCATAAAGAAATCAAAGTTGGTGAAACATAGTTTTGTGAAAGAGCTGACGTATAATAAAGTGCTTTAATGGAGTCATTATGGGTTCCTGGTAAAATGAATTGAGCCAAGGTTGAAACCAGATTTCAAAGAAGCTGGTAAAGGAACTCGGTGTCAAATAAATGATACCGGAGAAAACGTATAAGCTTTCCCTGGATCTTAATATTGATTCCGACATTCAAGCCGGAAATGTATACATTAGGTGTCATAGTTTCACATCTTAAAACTGACAATTTATGTGTAATTTGAATAGCCGAAATTTTCTTTCCTCTCTCCATTATTTATAAGTTATAATCTTATCCCCACTTTGTAAATTTCGTTTTTCTCATGAATAGTTAGCGTAAGCAACTTGTCTCCTCCGCATGTCACCAATTCTATCACGAGCGCTTGTTTTAATCTATTAACCTAATCTAGATATCATTTCAATTAATTTTTTCTAATATATTGTCTATTCCAGTGGTCTCCAAAGTTGGGTACGCGTACCCCGGGGGGTACTCGAAGTGATACTTGGGGATACGACAAAGAAGCAGTCTCAATATCGCCTGCGAGTGAATGATCGTGTATCACGTGAGTGTGAGGTTCACTTAATGTTCGCCTTGTCTTTTATTATATATTATATTAATTATGTGCATATTGTTATATATTATATTATAGTATATTATGTTATATTAAGTTACATTACAGGCCTATAGGGGTACAACTTATAATTATTTTTGCCTTAGGGGTACGCAATTAAAAAAGTTTGGAAACCGCTGGTCTATTCTATCTAATTAAGTTGTTTTTCATTCATAAATTACATCTACAAGGAGCGTACGACCCACAGAGTATTATGTTCCATCGTTTCATTATAGTTATTATTATTAGTTTTTCGAATATTAAACTCCTGACCTCAGCTATACGGTGTAAAAATTTGATATCTGATTTCCACACATTAAGGGTATTGATAGCAGTGTCAATTTTGTAAAGATAATTCAAGAGGGACCTATACACAAATGGTAGACAGGAAAATCTGGTTATTTAGAGTTTCTCTAACGAATCCAACAAAACCTAACCTAACTTAACCTAACCTAACCTAACCTAACGCCTGCGGTGGGCTGTAGTCGACCATTTGGGCTAGTCAAGAGCATGCATGTTATATTCAAGTGAAGTCTCAAGTGGGGAGGGGGGAATAGTTTGTCAAAAACATGCAGAAGTGACGCAGAAATATTTTTATTCCTCGATGTCTTGTCTTACTCTTACTTCATTATATGAATAATGTTTTACGGAACATTATCACAATCAGGTAGGATGGGGAAGGGTAGGGTAGGCATTAACCCTAAATAAATCATATATACCTTATATATGAAACAATTTTACTTTGGCTCATGTCGATTATTATCTGTGTCCATGAAGCTGAAGAATTTTTTTTTCATGTTACGTTATCGAATAAAATGTAGAAAGGAGCGCACATAGTGAGAAGAGTCTGAACTTTTTTCCTATATATTTATATAACTTTAATATAGCATGTTTTGTTGTTTATTGAAACGATGGAAAGGGAAATAAATTATATAATAATTAAAGTTTGGTTAAGTTAAGTAAAGTTATGTTACATTAAGAAAGGTTATTTTAGGTTACGTTAGGTAGCATAGATTTAAAACTTTTTTTTTAAATATTTTAAAGGTGTGAAGCTCTTTTATTACAAAATAGTTTTATTTTGACTCACAACAGTTTCATTATGATTTTTTTTTCAAATGTGTTCAAATCCAAAGCAATCGATACGCATATGGATATGGACACAGATGAAAGACATGATCCTTTACTTTTATAAATAAATAATTGAACTCCAAAATCCCCTACTGACAAATTTTACGAAAACTCTCCCCCAACTTATCAAATTCTTCCAATGATATTTCCCACGCAAACCGAACTTAAATATTGACAAATATAATACTAAAAATAAATCTAGTAAACGCAATATTATTATTATGTAATAGGTTTTCGGAAATATCCTTTGGGTAGAGGAAGTGTAGGTAAGTAGCCAAAGTCCACTGAGGATATCCTCTTTCGAAAAAATTGGTATTTTGGCGGATAGAACCGGAAATAGTAATAATAATAATATATGAAACTGTGACGTATATCACGTCTACATAACATTTACTCATTTGTCTTTAAATTAAAAAAAATTACTGATATATATATATATATATATAATATAAATATATATATATATATAATACATTTGTATATATGTAATAATCATAATATATATATATATAATATATATATATAATATATGTATAATATATATAATATATATATATATAATATAATAATATATGAAGTATATATATGTAATATTAATAATATATAATATATGTATAATAATAATATATATATATATATATATATCATATAATATATAATATAATATATAATAATAATATATATATAATAATAATAACTTGACTAATGCTAATAACAAAAATATATATATATATATATATATATATATATATAATCACATTTGTATATCAGATGGCAGACTTCCGCATCCACAAATATTATTTAGCAAATCTTTTGCCTACTTCTTTGTAAAGTTTTGAAAATAACAGCATATTGGAAGCCTTCTTCTCATATGACTTATTAACATTATAATAGCAAAATATATTATCTCAATACATTGAAAATAATATATATATATATATATATATATATATATATATATATATATATATATATATATATATAAAAATATATATATAAATATATATACATAATATAATATATATATAACATCTATTGATCACTTTTCAGGTATGTATATATAATAATATATAATATATATATATATATATATATATATATATATATATATATATATATATATATATATGTTGTAATAATCTATATATATAATAATAATATATATATATATATATATATATATATATATATATATATATATATATATATATATATATATATATATATATATATATATATATATATATATATATATATATAATAGAACATTAGAAATAAAGAGACAGTAAGAAGCTACATGGGCCTATTGAGACTGTCCCAGTCATTCAGAAAGAACCAACCACCAAACATGCTCATGCAAATCCACAAAACATTCTAGGGCTTGTCAATAACTTACATAGTATACACAAAGTCTACCACTAAAAGAAAAAGCTATAACTAACTATGTTAAAGTCATAACATGCAGTTTAACCTTAATAACTACTGCAACTACAAAATCGCCAATTTTGCTTAGCCAAAATTGTAATAAAATGATACCCAAACCATCCATATACCTGTCCAATCCTTTCTTAAATGTTGGAATCGAGTCACACTCAACAACCTCCTGTGGCAAACTATTCCAAAAATTAACAACCCCATTACTGAATGAATTCTTTCTTATATCAAGATGGCATACTTTCTTCTTAATTTTCTTACTGTGCCTCTCCCGTCCGTCATCTACTATTAAGAATTTATTGGTCTCCGTATTATTAACAGATGTATATATTTTGAACACTTGTAGCATGTCCCCTCTGAGAAATCGCCTTTCTGCAGAAAACATTCCTAACTCCTTCAGCCTCTCCTCATAGCTCTTACCCTCAAACCCAGAAATCATCCTTGTTGCTCTACGTTGCACTCTCTCTAGCATATCTATGTCTTTCCTTAAATAAGGGGCCCAAACTTGTGCACATTACTCTAATACTGGCCTAACATAGCTATTATACAGTTTACTTATCACTTCCTTGCTCTTGTAAACGACATTGCAATTTATTATACCTAGCATATATATATATATATATATATAAATCATCCTTGTTGCTCTTTGTTGCACTCTCTCTAGCATATCTATATGTCTTTCCTTAAATAAGGGGCCCAAACTTGTGCATTTTATTGCATCACTGCCAGACGTATGATTTTATGCAGTTCTTATCATATTATATTGTAAACGACATTGCAATTTATTATACCCAGAGCATATATATATACTTATATATCATATATATATAAACGTATATATCTCTCCAATTTATATATCTATATATAAAAAATATATATATATATATATATATATATATATATATATATATATATATATATATATATATATATATATATATATATATATATATATATATATATATATATATATATATATATATATATATATATATATATAGCATATATATATATATATATATATATATATATAATATATATATATATATATATAATATATATATATATAATATATATATATATATAATATATATATATATATAAGACAATATAGATATATATACATATACACAGAAATTATTTAAGCGATAAAAATTTTTTGATTGCTTTAGTTCTCTTAATTTTAATTTTTAATAATAATAATAATAATAATAATAATAATAATAATAATAATAATAATAATAATAATAATAATAATAATAATAATAATAATAATAATAATAATAATAATAATAATAATAATAATTAATCAAAGCAAATTAAGAGTATATATTAATAGAAAAGCAAATTAATAGAAATGAGGAAACATATTTGTCGTCCGTGGAGATTTCTTAGATTAGGTGACTGTCGAAAGCCATAAAGGAGAATTTCTAGCCTGCGAAGGCTGAAATAAATAGTGACTTTCAGATTGGACAACGATATGCTTGTTCGAAAGCCACGAAGGTAAGTTTTAAAAGGTGTTTAAGCTGTCGAAAATATCCAGCGTTCGTTTTGCAACTACTTACTATTTTAGATTGCCGTGGCGGACTACTACTCCAATAGGAAAAAATATGAAAGATTTTCCCAGAAACGAAATGGAAAAAATTCACACTAATGGACGAAAAAAGGTTGGTAGAAAGTTACGATCTGGAGAACTTTTTAAAGTATTTGTTGAAGCTTAAGAGGAGCTTGAATGTATCATGATATTAAACCTTCTTCAAAATAAAACTCAGATCTTTTGAAATCTGCAATCAAAAAAAAATTTGCTATAAGTTTATTTATGGCAAACTTTATTCTCTTCCACCCTTCCATTATTTACTACATTGCAGTTTCAATAATTATTGACAGCAACTGTTCTTAATCATATTGAAAATATTATGTTTGCTTTGAAAGATCTTCAAGAATATATTGATGATACATTTTCAAAGATTATGAAAGTTGCAACAGAAATTCTGCTATCTGTTAATGAAGAAATGAAAAAGCCTCATGTGAGAATCAATGTAAAATGAAAAGACACAGGGTAAATACAATTTCTTTCTTGATAATTTTTCAAACCAGTCAGAGATCAAGTTCTTGAGCCATAGATCCGTACTCACTAATCTTTGTAAAGTCTCTCGTTCCATCGATATCCTATTAAAAATTTTACGAATTTTGTAAATAAAATTGATATGTACGCAGGTAAATTATTATTAAGGATTTTGGCATTTGACTGCCTCAAATAAAACGTTCACTATAAAATATATTTCTCTACTCTGAAAAAGCTCAAAACATATTTTTTCAATTCTCCAAAAGAATAAAGCCTAAAAAGAACTTGTTTTAATGATATTCTATCGTAGCTACACGGTGTAAACAAAGAAGGTTATCAATCATTTTGCTGTTGAAAAATGAAGAAATATATATATATATATATATATATATAAATATATCTCTATATATATATATATATATATATATATATATATATATATATATATATATATATATATATATATATATATATATATATATATATATATAATAATAATAATATATATATATATATATATATATATATATATATATATATATATATATATATATATATATATAATAATAAAAATATATATATATATATATATATATATATATAAAATGATATCTCTTTTAGTATTTTGAAATTCCTATCAATGTTAGATTAAATTATTTTTTTACCACAATTCAAATAATAATATAGCTATAAAAAAACATTAGAAATTTTACATTTACTATATATATATATATATATATATATATATATATATATATATATATATATATATATATATATATATATATATATATATATATATATATATATATATATATATATATATATATATATATATATATTACGAACTTTAAGATTACTGCTCATGAATAAACTCAAATTTTTTGATACTCTTCCAATATGTGATCTACCAGTTGGCAACCAACCAACCAGTTTAAACTAGCAAACCAGCTAGTTGTTAACATTCCAGTTATATATATATATATATATATATATATATATATAAGTTATATATATATATATATATATATATATATATATATATATATATATATATATATATATATATATATATATATATATTTTGGGGACCGTTAATCCATCTACGTTAGGTCTAGGTTTATGGCAACGTAGATCCATCTAGTTTAGATCTAGGTTTCCGGCATTGTCGATCCATATAGGTTAGGTTTCAGTTTAGGTCCCCGCTAGTTCAGGTTATGATAAGATTTGTTAAGTATACACAGCTTTACTCTGTGTATACTTAGCAAGACTTATCATAACCTGAGCT
>JABUQX010024211.1:27500-41990 GCA_015478945.1 Trachelipus rathkii
TGTGTGTGTGTGTTGTGTTGTGCGGGGGTGTAATGTGAATAAGCAACTCCATTCGTTCATTGACTTGTATGAATCGAACGCTCGAAGCGTGAGCCCTCTGGGGCTTTCACGTTGTGCTGGAGCGCGGTGTGGCTTAGGTCCTGGAGATTAATATAATGCTTTCATTAGTTTGATGTTGTTGTTGTTGCTGTGTTGTTTGTTGTTGTTGTTTTGCCTGTTGTTTTTGTTTTGTTGTTGTTTGCGTAAGATAACCGTTTCAAATGGATTGTGGTCTGTTTTTTTGTCTTTGGATCTGATTGTATAAGCTTAAGTTCATTCGGGGCACCAGAGTTTTTTCTTATAAATCAGATCTTGCGCTTGATGATAATGTTTATTATATAGTAAAATGTGAATGGTTGTTTGGCATTGGGTTTTGTTTGATGCGTTTCGTGGTGGGCTGTGGGCGGATCGTTGTTGTGTGTAGATGATGTCGCATGGAATGACGTTGTTGTTTGGCGTCGTTCTGTTTCTTTCTTCTTCTTGGCGTTTTCTGGTTGCTGGTCGTAGGGATTTTCGCTTCATGGGACTGTTGTGGAAGAATGAAGAAGCAGGAAAAGAAGAAGAAGTAAGAAGAGAAGAAGGAAAGAAGAAAATAGAAAGAAGAAGAGAAGAAGAAGAAAAGAAAGACAAGAGGAAGAAGAAGAAGAGAAGAAGAGAAGGAAGAAGAAGAGAAGAAGAAGAAGAAATAGAGAAGAAGAGAGAAGAATGATGTATATTGTATAGAAAAAAGAAGAAGAAGAAGAAGAAGAAAGAAGGAAGAAAAAGAAGAAGAAGAAGAATAGAAGAAGAAGAAGAAGAAGAAAAGTTGAATAAGTAAAATAAGAACCGGGTAAAACACCAAGAAGTAGACGAAGAAAAGATGAGATGATGAAGAAGAAGAAAGAGAGCCAGAAGAAGAAAGAGAAGCTTGAATGAGAAGCTGAAAAATGAAGAAAGAAGAAGAAGAAAGAAGAAGAAGAAGAAGAAGAAGAAGAAGAAGAAGAAGAAGAGAAGAAGAGGAGGAGGAAGAAGAAGAAGAAGAAGAAGAACAAGGAGAAGAGCCAGAAGAAGAAGAACAACAAGAAGAAGAAGCAGAAGAACAAGAAGAAGAAGAAGAAGAAGAAGAAGAGAGAAGTAGAAGAGCAGAATAGAAGAAGAAGAACATAGAAAGAAGAAGCAGAAGAAGAAGAAGAACTGAAAAAAGCAGAAGAAGAAGAAGAAGAAGAAGTTCTACCTTACGGACAGAAAAATTCAGAGTTAAAACACTTTCACTACTTGTAGTATAATAAATAATAATATATAATAATAATAATATAATATAATAATAATATAATAATAATATAATTAATATAAATAATATAATAATAATATAATAAATAATAATAATAAGGGAACATATATAATTCTCTCGGCCAATCACAATGGAGGGTGAATTGAGCTAAGGCTTACATCATCCAATCACAAGTAAGGAAAAACGTATGTTTTTAAGATCTGATGTAGAGTAAAATAATAATTTGATTTCTATTTACAACTTTCGTTTCCAACTTGTAAATAATAATAATAATTAACAACAACATAATAATAATAAATTAATAATAAAATAAATAACTAATAAATAAATAATTAATAATAATAATAATAATAATCAATAATATCAATAATAATAATAATATTAATTATTAATAAACCATCTCCTATTATTTTAAGAAAACTTTGAAATAATTGTTTGTTAAAATTGAGTGATAATATAAATGTAGTGATTAATTATAAGCAGTAAAGCGTTAAAGCAGTAAAGCAGGTAAAGCATAAGAGCAGTATAAGCAGTGAAAGCAAGTAAAGCTTACTGTCACTCGTTTGATAGTGACCGCGCCACTATTGAGTTACTTTTTTCATTGCTGTTAAGGGTGCAGAAGTAATGTTAATGAAATTTCTTCTTTAAATCTTTTATTTTGGCTTCAGTGTGTAATTGGCGTTGACTCTGATTCTGAGCTGCTGTTGTTGTTGTTGTTGTTGTTGTGTGTTGTTGTTTGTTGTTTGTGGATGTAAGCGTAGATGGTGTTTTTCATTGGATTTGTGGTTGTTTTGTTTGATTCTGATTGTAATATACTCTAAGTTTCATCAGCCTCAGATGTTTTTTATATAAGTTTCTCTAAATGTTTATTATAAGTTTATTATATGAATGGTGGTTGGCATTGTTTTGTTGATGCGGATGTGAATGTTGTAGATGATGTTTCAATGAGTTGTTGTTGTTGTTTGTTGTTGTTGGGTGTAGATGATGTCGATGGAATGACGTGTTGTTGTTTGGCGTCGTTCTGTTTCTTGCGTTTTTGCTGGTGTAGATTCGCTTTCATGGTTTTTTGGGATAGAAGAAGAAAAGAAGAAGAAGAGAAGAAGAAGAGAAGAGAAGAAGAAAAATGAGAAGCAGAAGAAAAGAAGAAGAACGAAGAAGAAGTAAGACAGAATGAAGTTCACTTACAGTGACAGAAAAAAATTCAGAGTTAAAACAAACAACAATAAAAATAGTAATAATAAATAATAATAATAATAATGAGTTGTTGTTGTTGTTGTTGGTTGTTGGTGTAGATGATGTCGCATGGAATGACACTGTTGTTTGTTTGGCGTCGTTCTGTTTCTTGCGTTTTTGCTGGTGTAGAATCGGCTTCATGGTTTGTTGTGAGTGAAGAGGCAAGAAAGAATAAGATAGAAGAAGAGAAGAAGAAGAAGAGAGAAGAAGAAGAGAAAGCAGCAGGAAGAGGAACAGAAGGAAGACCAGACAGAAGAAGAGAAGTTCTACTTTACGGAGCCCAAAAATTCACGAGTTTAATACATAGCAATAAATAAAAATAAGTTATTAAATTTAAAAATAAATTAATAATAATAATAATAAAATATAATAATAAAATATAATAATAAAAAAAATAAAATATAATAATAATATAATGAATAAAAAATAAGGGAACATATATAAAATTGCTCGGCAAGCGTCACAATGGGGAGGGTGATATTGATGCTATAGGCTTGCATCCATCAATCACAATTAAACGTAAACCGTATGTTTTTACGCTCTGGAATTGGTAGAGGTAAAATATGAATCTTTGATGTTCTTTTAATACGTCGTTTCCACTTGTAAATAATCCATAGATAATCAAAACAATAAATAATAAAATCAATAATAATATAATAATAGTAATATATAGATTATAATAATAATAATAATAATAACATAATAATAATAATAATATAAGAATAATAATAAATATAATAATATAATAAATAAAATAATAATAACTCCTAATTATTTTTAGAACTTTGGAAAATATTTTTGTTTAACATGGGAATAATAAAATGTATGATGATTAATTATAAACAGTAAGCTGTAAGCATAAAAAGCAGTAAAGCAGTAGAAGCAGTAAGCAGAAAGCTTACCTGTTCACAGGACTGTTGAAGTGACTCCGCCACTATTGATTTACTGTTTATATTGTTTAAGGGTGCAAAGTAATGTTTTTAAATGAAATTGCTTTAATATTTGTATTTTTGCTTCAGTGGTAATTGGCTGACTCTGATCTTTGGGAGCTGTTGTTGTTTGTATGTGTTGTTGTTGTTGTTTGTTGTTGTTGTTGTTGTTGCTGTTGTTGTAAGCGTAGATGGTGTTTCATGGATTGTGGTTGTTTTTGTCTTGATTCTGATTGTAATAACTCTAAAGTTTTCATCATGCGGCCTCAGATGTTTTTTTATAAGTTTCTTTTAATTTATTATAAGTAGAATGTGAATGGTGGTTGGCATTGTTTTGTTGTGATGCGAATGTGAATGTTGTAGATGAGGTTCATGAGTTGTTCTGTTGTTGTTGTGTGGGGTGTGAGAAATGCATTGTCGTATGGAATTGACGTGTCTTGGGTTGGCGTCGTTTCTGTTTTCTTGCGTTTTTGCTGGTGTAGATTCGGCTTCATGGTTTGTTGTGAAGCAGAAAGAATGAAGAAGAAGAAGGAAGAAGAAGAAGAAGAAGAAAAGAAGAAGAAGAAGAAGAAAGAAGAGAAGAAGAAGAAAGAAGAGATAGAAGAAGAAAAAGAAGAAGACAAAGAAGAAGATGAAGCAGAAGAAGAAGAAGTGAGAAAGAGAAGAAGTTCTACTAATGGACAGAAAAAATTCAGAGTTAAAACCTTACAAAAAAAAAATTAAAAAAATAGTAATAATAAATAATATATAAATAAAATAATAAATAATAATAATAAATAATAATATAATTAATTAAATATAATAAATAATAATATAATGAATAATAATAATAATAAATATATAAATAATAATATTAATAATAATAAAAACTATCAGTCCCATACCCTGAAATAGTGCATTTGAATGATTGTTTGTAATCTCTCTCCTTGTTAGTATGTAGTAGTAGTAGTATAGTAGTAGTATAGTAGTAGTAGTAGTAGTTAGTAGTTTTAATAAGTCAGGGGTGGTGTAATATTAGTTGTAATAGAGTCCCAGAGGTAGTAGTAATATAAATAAATATATATATATATATTTATATATATATATAATATATATATATATAATATATATAATATATATATATCTAGTATATATATTATATAATATATATAAATATATAATATATAATGATAATATATATATATATATGAATATAAAATATATATATTATAATATAATAATATATAATATATATATATAGATATATCTATATATAACATCTATATATATATATATAATATATATATATATATAAATATAATAATATATTATATATATATATAGATATATAAATATAATTAATATATATAAATATATATATATATATTATATATATATATAGTATAATATATATATTATATATATATATATAATATTATTATTATATTATATAATATAATATTATATACTAAATGTGTACGTAATTATAAAACAGTATATTATATAGAAATAATATATATATTATAATATATACTATATATATATATATATATTAAATATATATATTATAAATATAAAATATAAAATATTATATATAATAATATTATATATATATAAGATATATTATTAATTAAAATTTATTTTATATATGTATAATTAAATTTAAATATATAGATATTTATATATATATAATATATATATATATATAATTATAATACTAAATATATAAATTATATATATTAATATATATAATAATCCCGCCACTAATTGATTACCGTTCATTGCTTAAAGGTGAAAGTAAATGTTTTATGAAATTTCTTTAAATTTTATGTTGCTGTCGTGTGCTAATTGGTTTGACTCTGGTTCTTGAGCTGTTGTTGTTTGTTGTTTGTTTGTTGTTGTTGTTGTTGTTGGTTGTTGTGTTGTTGGGTTGTATTTAGCGTAGATGGTTTTCATGGAATGTGGTTGTCATTTTGTTCTTGATTTCCTGATTGTAATAACTCTAAGTTTCATCGGCCTCAGATGTTTTATAAAGTTTCTTTAAATTTTATTATAAGTAGAATGTGATTGGTGGTTGGCATTGTTTTGTTGATGAGGATGTGAAGTTGTAAGATGAATTGTTCATAGTGTTGTGTGGTTGTTGTTGTTGTTGTTGTTGTTGTTGTTGGTTGGTGTAGATGATGTCGCATGGAATGACGTTGTTGTTTGGCGTCGTTCTGTTTCTCTTGCGTTTGATTTGCTGGTGTAGATTCGGTTCATGGTTTTTGTGAGAAGAAGAAGAAGAAGAAGAAGAAGAAGAAGAAGACAGAAGAAGAAGAAGAAGAAAGAAGAAGAGAAAAGAAGAAGAAGGAAGAAGAAGAAGAAGAAGAAGAAGAAAAGTTCTACTTACGGACGAAGAAAAATCAGAGTTAAAAAAACATAAATAATAAATAAGTAATAAAATAATAATATAATAAATAATAATAATATAATAATAAAATAATTAATAAATAATATACATAATAATGAATAATATATAAAATAATCAAATAATAATTAATTAATAATAATAAATAATAATAATAATAATAATAACTGATAATAATAAATAAAATTAATAATAATAATAAATAAGATCAGTCACCATAATGATTATGCATTAGGAATATTGTTGTAATTCTTCTCTTCTCCTTGTAGTAGTAGTAGTAGTAAGTATAGTAGTATTGTAATAATCAGGGTGGTAGTAATATTAGTTGTAATAAGTCAGGGTAGTAGTAATATATATTTATATATACTATATATATATATATATATATATATATGTAAGATATATATATGTATATATATATATATATATATATATAATATATAATATATATATATATAATATATATATATTATTATAATATATATATATATATATATATAGTAAATGATATTATATTATATATATATGATTAAATAATTATATATAATATATATATATAATATATAATACTATATATATATATAATATATATATATAATATATATATATATATATATATATATATATATATATATATATATAATATATATATATATTAAATATATATATAATAATATATATATATATATTATATATATATATATATATATTATATATATAATATATATATATATATAGTATATATAGTATAATATATATATTACGGTATACTTGTAGTATTATAAACAGTATATATATATTATATATATATATATATTAATATATATATATATAATATATATATATATATATATAATACGTAATAGTATATATATAATATATATATATATATATTATTTATATATAATAAAAATTATTCATTTTATTAATGTTAAATTATAACTTTGAGTTCTTTCCAAAGGAAAATCCACTTTATTAAATCTAAATTATCCGTAAGCAGTCCAAGGAACCGCTTCAGGAAGGGCAGTAAGCTTCGTCTCTGCAACGACAAAGCCAAGCTGAAGGTCTGGCGAGGTAGGAGATTCGAGTTCGATCTCCCTCCGAAATTTTATAAATCGCAAGTGGGAATTAGAGACATGGGGAGAGAGGGGATAAATCTCCCTCTCTCACAATGGACGATGCGACTGAAAGAGCGAAACGCGAAAAAGGATGCAGGCGCGAAACCGTGGCGGATCCCGGCCGGGGGCGGTGGCAGAAAAGCGGATCGGTGGAATAGCGTGCGGGGTCGAGAATAAGCGGGCGCGCGCGGAAACGTAATGTGTGTGTGTGTGGTTGGTGCGAGAAAGAGAAAAAGGGGGGGTAGGGCAATGATGATTACGTCAGACTAACAACCAAAGGGGGGTAGGGTGAATGGAAACAGCTAAGAGAAAAGAATAGCGGGTGGGGTAAAGAGATGGAGGGATAGAAAGGGGGGAGGGGTAACGTTGTAGGTGTGGTGT
Source organism: Trachelipus rathkii (assembly GCA_015478945.1). NCBI lineage: Eukaryota > Metazoa > Arthropoda > Malacostraca > Isopoda > Trachelipodidae > Trachelipus > Trachelipus rathkii. Next base: position 34,857 of record JABUQX010024211.1, read on the forward strand.
GTGTGTGTTGTGTGTGTGTGTGTGTGTGTGTGTGTAATGTGTATGTGAATTGTACTGTGTATGCAGTCGTGTGTAACAACACTCGTGTAATGTTGATTGACTGCGCACAACAACACTCGTCTGTGTGCACCTACGGTGCACACATATGTAAATATATACATAAGAGGAGCATGGGAAAGGGGAAGGGGTTAAATATAATAATAAATATAGATAACGAATATCACTCATCATACCTACATACAAATATACATCACGTGTAGAGTATATAATAGCGTATTTTGTGCGTATAATTACTCTATCTCGTATGGTTATACTACTCGTCTTTATCTTGCCTGTGAGCTCGTGACTCATTTTCAGATTTCCTTGATAAATGTCTCTGAATGAAAATCTTCATATTATTGCATAGTGATGAAATTGATGATATTTATTGCTGTCATTCTTATCAGTGAATGTATACGGCATCATATATATATATATTATATAATATTATATATATATATATATATATATATACTATATATATATATATATATATATATATATATATATATATATATATATATATATATATATATTATATATATATATATATATATATATATATATATATATATATTTAGATATAATAATCATATATATAAATAATAACGTATAATATATATATATAATTATAATATATATATATATATATATAATATATAATATAATATAATATATATATATATATTATTGATATATATATATATACGGATATATATATATATAATAATTAATATAATATATAATATTATTATATATATATATATATAATATATATATATATATAATATATATATATATATATATAATATATATATACTATATATATATATATTAATATTATAATATATATATATTGTGTGTGAATGTGTGTTTATTGCTATTTTAAAATGGAATTTTTTAAAAAAAATTTACAGGCAATGTTAATTTATACTGGGCGACAGGGACAATTATATCCCAGGAATAAACGCGGAAGGGACAATATAGTACCATGAAGTATTTTTTAGCTATATTCTAAAACGTAACAATTATAAATTCTATTATATAACTCTTGAAACATTAAACACATGTTACACACATGATTTTAGTATATTCATGAAAAAACCACACTAAATAAAAGAATTAAAAATTACTTCAGATTACATTTGGACTTTTGCAGAAAAAACAGTACGTTCTCCATGTAGTAGGTGGCGAATAATTTTTGTTTCAAAATTATCCGCTCAAATCGTACGGCTGGCCCGACAGAACTCAAATGTCGGTAAGCTACAATACGTATGTTTTGGGTAATATTGTCCCAAAATGAAATTTTATTTTGTTTCTTGTGGGACATATAATTGTCCCGAGAGCGTCGAAGGGTTAAAGTGAAAAGGAAAATGAATTTATTAGAACTTGGGTTACAACTTACGTATCAAGAAAAGGGTAACTATTACACAGAATTGAGGTGAAAAACTTTTATGCGAACATAAAAAGCTTTGCAAGGAAAGAAGAGTTAAATTATGCAATGATAATGATTTTAAAACTAAATAAAAACGTTTGGATTACATTTCCTAAAGAAGCTTTTAAAGATCTTTTAAACAACGAATTAAAAGATGTTATTAAATCCCTTAAATATAGCAAGACATAGTTATATCAAAGACTGAATAAGGAGGGCGAGGGTAGTAGTCATGAATTAAGAGAGATTATATTAAAGAAGCTAACAGCAATCATAGTGATAAAATAAATTCACCATCCATGTTTAAAAGGTCAAAGCAGAGGAAGTTAAAAGACATTAATTGCCTTGCAAGCAGAATCACGGACATCTGAACCATTAAGTAAAATAGAAGAATGGATCATCCAATGAATCGGACCACTGTTCTATGGCTACAAAGGTCACACGAAGGGCACTGAGGACCCACCTTAACGACATATTAGTAAGATGAGCTGGTACCCGTCACACATGATATCTCAAAATATATAAACAACCTAATTAGACTTAACGAAAAATTTATAGTTAAATCAACAGATGATTTTTTGGAAAAACTAGCAACATTAATTCTTTCGATGTAAACAAAATTATATCTTTGGATGTTGAATATCTTCTTCACGAATGTTCCATAATCTGAACTATTTAAACATAATAATAGAAAATATTTTATCATCATGGACATAAAAACCACCCACCATCCATAGGTGAAGACTCCTCAGAAGGTTAAGTTATATATGTACTTTGTACAAAAACACCTTTCAGCTTCAATGTACAGCATATATATAAAAATAATGGTGTATCTATGGGATCACCTTTAGGAACAACTTTCGCAGATTTCTACATGTTATCGGTAGAGAACCAAATTTTTAATGAATACCTCCGCATTCAATCCTACTTTACATCCGATACGTAACGACACTTTGTAATATTAGTGACCAAGAATACAGTTCAAGACGTTCAAATCCAAAAGAGAGATCTCAGTGGTCTTGAAATTTACTTTTGAAAGGCAAAAAATAACTATATTAATTTCTTAGACATTAATTAAAATTAAATAGATGGAAATAATTGATAGAAGTGTCATACGTTACATCTAAAGATAAGGAACATACTGATTTCGGCTCTTCACCTCACCCAACTACAAATTGGGACCATAAGACTTTGTTTCGACTGAGCGTGTAGAGATAGCGTTTGATTTGGACCAACTTTTGATATAGAGAATTAAAAGAAAACACAGACTCTTAAAAACAATACTTCCCCCAGTATAGTTATATGAAAAAACTATAAGCACACTTAATAATTTTTCGCCAATCTGCAATGAAACGAAAACGATAAGCTCGTAGAATATTATAACTGAAAATATTAGTCAAAAAAAAGAGGAAGAAACAATTAAAAAATTAATTGTAAAGAGCATATTAAAGCAAAAGACGGAAGAAGCTTATAATTAGATGTTCTATAAGCCATTGAAACCTGATTCGTGCTTTTCTCCTCGTGAAGCGCTGTTTCGTACTGGTGAGAGTAGTACGTTGTGCACGCGAGTCAGTGTCTGAAAGTGGATACTAACGCCTTATATTGGAGTAAAAAACGAATAGCCTCTCAACATGAGAATGTCGCAGAATAAGTATAAGCCGAGTAAAATATTTCAACATGTTAGCCGTACCATGGTATCTGGTATCGATGTATCGGTCAATTTTTGAAGTATCGTATCGGCAATGTTGGAGTAGTAGTCGGTATCGGCATCCGGTATCGGTAAAACTTGCGTACCTTTTAACCGATCCAAACAGTTTTCGTTTTTAATTGGAGTTGATATATATATATATACGATATATATATTAATTATAATATTAATATATATAATATATTATATATATATATATATATAATATATATATATATCCTATTATAATATATATATATATATTATTTATAATATATAATATATATATATATATATATAATATATTAATATATATATATATATTATTATATATAATATATAAATATATATATATACTATATATATATAATTAAATATAAATAATATATTATTATATGTCACCCACCCACGGGAAGAGCCCTATTCAAGGAGGGGGTGTTTACACGTCTAGAAGCTCACCAACTAATGCAAATTACGCAGATGAGTCAGACGCAAGCTTTGAAGAGAGGGAGATTAAATTCAGCAGGAAACGCAGAAGAAGGAGAATTCTACAGAACAGAGGTGGCAGAAGAAGGAGACCGCAGCGTATAGCCTGGATTACCGATCTTCCACCAAAACTCATGGCAGACTACAGCACCTTGTGCTACACGGCGCCGTAAAGGTGGTGGTACTCGAGATAAGTTCCCTCGAGCATCTGCGCTGCGGTTCCTATAGAAAAGAGATAAAGCACTAACATCGCGCGCAAAGATAGAGGGTAAGTGAAGTGGAAAGCAGGACAGTTTATAAGTCTTTTGCCTTTGACTCGACCCTGCCCAAAAGCTGAAACCAGACCCCCCAGATATGAGAGCAGACTCATACAAGGGGGATAGGCCTTGTATAGCTGGAGTATCTGAGAAGAAGAAAAAAGTCTCGCAGTCTAAACAGAACTTCAGTTTCTTTGAGGCCGCCTAGCAACCGTTGTGATGTGAGGTTTTCCAAGACATTTTTTTGTTAATGTTTAAGGCAAGGAGTTTAATATTGGTCCAACTTGCCGTCCTTAAAACGAGGAGTAAGGACACAAACCCTGTCAGTACTTTTAAGATCTGAATATATTCAGTTTTAAAAGAATTAATATTTTAAACATGATGGCACGAAATTAACAAGAATTTTCCATTGATCGAGAGAAAATAGAATCGGCAAGATAAGACGAGAGGCATTCTAGAAGTAAAAGAAGGAGAGAATTGAAAATGAGTTGAAGAATGAATGGTTGAGTCTTCGGCATACGAGTGGATTAGAGTTAGATGTGCAGGTGAGAAGATTCAGTAATGGAAAGTAAAGATAAAATTGGAGGGGAAACAGAACCCTGAGGAACACGACAATTGACAGAAAAAGAAATGAAGAAGTCGCCCCGTAACAACAGCCGATATTGCGCGATTTTGAGAGAAAACTAGACATAAGTAAGGCAAAGAGAAGGAGGAAACCAAAGGAAGGGAGTTGGAGAGCAGTGACGCTGCATACCCCGTCAAATGCTTGGATATCGTCCAAGCCGCACCACGCAAAGTCTCTCCATAGTTCCTAAGGGCGGAAAAACAATAAATCAGTAAGATAGGAAGTATATCGCCAGAAGAACCTCGAGCGCCGAAAGCCGTACTGGTGGTCGGAAAGAAGTGAATGAGATTCTAGATGGTCTAAGAAGTAGAGTTGAAGAAGGGTTTAAAGATCTTAGATAGAATAAAGTGAGAGCTAAGACATAGTGAATATAGTTGAACGAGAGGAAGGGCCAGCAGAAGCCCACTCCCTCAAAACACGGGGAGGAATGCATCCGGCCACCGTCCTTTCCTAATCGTTCATAGATTTTCAGGAGCAATGCAACCCGATCAAGATGTAATAACAGCAAAAGGCATATGACCACTGGAGGTAGAAGGAGGAGGAGGAGGAATGCAAGAATCCAGGTTGAGTTAGAGGAAAATACGAGGAGGCGAAGAGATTGGCCTTTTCTAGTTGGGAGATATTAGCAACAGAAACATCAGAACGAATAAGAGGAGGAAAGGCGGATTTACAGAAGTTGTTAGAGTGAGTGTTTTTGGCAAGAGCAGAAAGATTTGTCAGTAAGGAAGAACCAGGGAGGTTAGCGCACTTTCGTTGATATATATATAAATATAAATATATATATATATTTATATATATAATAGATATATTATATATATATACTATATAATATATTATAATTATATATATTATAATAAGTAGTGATGAACGAGGTCCGGCCTCTTCTAACAAACTTCGTTTGATGAAGCCCGTTTGCTGCGTCGAATGAGTATCCCTCGCAACGATTTTCTGGATCTTCTAGCTGAAATTGAAAATTGCAAGAGTGATAGGAGAACGAGTATTTTTCCACTCCCGATACGGACTGTCTCTAGCCTGAATGCAAGCACGATCGAACTATGGATTATGAGGAGAGAAAGATTTGTGATAGACGGAATGAAACCGCTCATCATTAGTGATACAGCTCACCCTTATGGCAGATAGCTGTAAGCGTCAACCAGAGTCAAAGCAGTCATCCCAATTATAGTTAGCGTGACGATCGCAAGGCTCAAGATCGGCCCGATCAAAGTGCAAAAAAGATTTGACAAAGATATCGAATATTTTGTTCCTGAGAGAATATAAGGCATGGGTCAGTTCTACCACAACATAGGGAGCGAGGTGTGGAATTCTATTAGAAAAGGACTAGTGGTGGAACATAGTCAAGTGTGTTAGTTGGTTAGGAAGATTGGAACGTGTGTGTTCTTATTAGTTGCTCCAGCTCGTTGAGAATACTAATAGGATTCGGCCTCTCCCCCGCCACCTAAATCGTATGAAGGAATTCCCAACATTCAGTGTTTGTGTACATTGATCCAAATAGAGGACTCGATTTGGATAGAAGAATCAGTCTCGTGGATAGTGAGAAGATAATTCCTAAAAAGGGCGTGAAATTTTGGTTCTGTTTAGGAGACAGTACGGAACAGAGCACTCATATAGAAGTATTGTATAGATAATTGGAAGAAGTATTTTTAAGCGCAAGAATGGTGAAGTTTGAGGAGATTTTGAGATCTCGATCGGAAGCGTTTATGGGGGTGTTTATGTTTATCTTAGGGCACATACTCGTTTGAGCGTTCACCGCCACCTTTAGACGGAAATTTGAAATAATTATAGTTGGATTACCATAACAGTTAGGGAATGAATTCTTCGTTAGATTGTGTTCAACAAGAGCAAAAATATAGTATGATATAGTATATTATATATATTAATATATATATATATATTATATTAATATATTATATATATATTTATATACTATAATATATTATATATATTCATATATTATATATATATTAGTATAGTAAATATCCTATAGAAATAGTTCGGAAATTTTCCAGGTCGAAGAAGATTTTTTTTTCGTAAATTTAAATATTTAATTAGAAATAGCTACAATTAACAAATGTGAGCTTTTAGGGTCGAATCGTGACTTCTTTCAGATGTGGTTGATTAGCGCTAAATAACCAATATATATTAGAAAAATCAACAAGTAATCAAGAATTTTTGTTTAGATTTTAAAATTAAAAAGAAGGTGAGAAGTTATAAATTGTTGTGTAAAAATAGGAATCGTGAAACTAATTTATTGTCGGTTTTCCCTGGTAGTAGGTTAATAAACATTAAGTGTTGGTTTGGTGAATGTGGGCATACAACGAAATGTGGAGTCGGGAAAGAGTTTTTTCTCAGGTGGTATGTATGTTCTTTGGAATTTTAAGGGTGTGTATGGCTAGTTATGGCCGTGGTCAGTTGTGGGCATTTATTGTAGGGGTTTGTGGGTGGGACTTGATCTGTGGATGGGTAAAGGGGGCAGTTGGAGTTAGGCGGTTTGGTGTTTTTTTTTTTTATTTAAGACTCGTGGTTTTATGTCGGTGGGACCTCTTCTTAACGTTTGTTGAGTCGAGATAGTGTTCTTCTCTTCTGCGAT
>JABUQX010024212.1:0-7500 GCA_015478945.1 Trachelipus rathkii
ATGTCTCCGTCAATCTCCTCTAAACTCTCCTTTACACCTCTTGATGACTGTGTCCAAAACGCTATAATTACAGGATCGGCGACAGCACACTACCCTGCTTTACTCTCCAGTCTTTACCTCAAACCATTCCTTATTTAATCCTGTTCTTCTCCTACTTAAGCTATTCACATATGTACTTCTTACTGCCCTATCAGTCTGTTCATCAACTTCATTTAATCCTTCCATTTACTTTGATGTAAGATTTGCAAATTGTGCAAATCCAAATGTTTCTTTCAAATATTAGAAGGCGAAATATGCCTTCTTGTTGTATTTCCCATGTCTTTTCCTGTATCATTCTCAATGCAACATACAATCTGTAGTGCTTGCTGCCACCTCTGTCCCATACTGCCTCTCACTAATCTTCGGGCTCTATTTGTCTGATCCATTAATTTCTTTCTAATACTGCTTTCCATGATAACTAGCCATGTGCATCCCAATGTACGGTGAAATTCCCTCTATAATTTTTACAATCCTGCGTTCCCCTTACCTTTAAAATGGGAACTATTATTGACCTTTCCCCAACCTTCCGGCACCTCTCTCTCCACCCAACACCTGTCAGGATCTCCAGCATCAAGGCTGTTCAGCTCCTCTGCCTCCCTCCCTTCAGCAATTCAATTATGGTTCCCGATTCCTCACCAGGAGTCTTTCCGCTCTTCATTTTCCCTAACGCCTGCACAAATTCCACAAATTCCTCCTCCGTTATTCCTCCTCCTCCACTCCCTCTTCGTTTCTCTCCTCTCCTCTCTCTCCCCTTCCTTTTTTTTTTTTTTTTTTTCCCCGGCTTCGGTTCCGGCCGGAACCGCAACTATCAACAGTACTCTATCCACCGCATAATATATATTATAATATATATTATATAAAATATATATATATATATATATATATACTATATATATATATATATATATATATATATATACGTATAATATATATAACATATATACTATATATATAACAACTTATTATTACTTAGACTTATCATCCATTATTATTTATATTATTATTATTATTATTGATCTATTATTATTGTAGTTTAATATTATTTCAAAATTCTTAATATATTGTTCAATTAATCGGCAAAATAATCGGCGAATTTTGACGATGACGATCTGTAAAAAAATCATATTCTGCCGCATCTGTTTGGCCGATGACCAGATTGACGATGACGATTAATCGTCCCATCACTAACCTATATATATATATATACTATATATATATCATATATATAATATATATATCTATATATATATACTATATATTATATATATACGTATATATATATACTATATATATATATAATATATATATATACCTATACTACTATATAATATATATATACTATAATATATATATATTATATATATATATATATATATATATTACTAACTATACTATATACTACATATACTCATATATACTAGATATATACATATACTATAATATACATATATATAATATATATGGCTTAGTATTAGATAGCCTGAACAGATTTTTGAGACCAAAATTCCTAAGTTTCAAAAAAAGAATTTTAAGTCAGAAAAGTTAAGTATAAGCTAAGTTTTTTAAGAAATTCTTTAGTGGCAAGCTTCTGAATTATCCAGAAGCCTGCCACTATACAATTTTCTTAAAAAACCAACTTAAAACTTTTCTGAACTTAGAAATTTTTTGAACTTAGAAAAATTTTGCGTCTCAAAATATTCTGTTCATGATATTATTAAACCCCTATATATGATATATATATATATATATAATATATATAATATATATATATCATAATATAAATACATATATATATATATTATATTTAAATATAAATTACATTTATATATATATATATATATATATATATATATATAATATATATATATATATATATATATACCTTTTGGAGGGAAAACTTTAACAGAACTATAGGAAAATTAAATTGCTTCTGCAAGTTCTGGCAACTCACTCAGTTTGTTAATAGTCTTCAGATTGTGATCTGTTTCCACATAAGACATTCAATGCAATAGGGTTAAACATGTTTATTCCATGTAAGAATAAAATAGCTATATTTATATTTATTTGTGAATCTTTAGGCTATTTGGATGTCAAAATTCATTTGTAATAATACATTTTTAGTGCTTAGTGTAAGTTTCATAGAAATCAATGAGGAAAGGTTTGGTAATAGTTAAGCTGAGTTCAATTTAACTAAATAGGCCTATTACTATTTTTTTCAATATCTTTCATCCCCATGTAAGAGGACGAAAAAAAAAGCTACAAATTTCTCTCATATATAAATATTATTTAACTTGATAAAAAAAAATTTATGTTCAAATAGGGACCCATTAAGTTTAGGTTAAATAATGGTAGCCAGAGGGGTCTCACCCCAGATTTTTACAATTTTTCACATAATACTATAAATAAATATTATTATTTATATAATAAATCAATAATATATATATATACATATATATATTATAATAGATATATATATATACTATATATAAATAATCTGCACAATAAATGGTAATCCCCAAAAGCATTGCTCTTCATTACGGTCCAAAAAAAGCTACCCAGCCATCTCAACAAGTTGTTAAAACTCCCATAGACTTTTCATATTTAACCCATAAAGGTTAGGTCTCATTTCAGCCCTCTAGTTCAGGTTATGATAAGTTTGTTAATATAATATGCATGTAGAGACTATGTAGAATTAACAATCATTATCATAACCTGAACTCAGGATGCCCTAAAACGGAGGGGGGATTGGAAGATTTTTTTTGTATAAGAAAGCCTATTGCGAAAATTTTAAGATTCAAAGAGAAAATTTAATCATGGAGACCTCAACCAGAAATCACTTTGTTTTAAGAATTTGAATTATTAAATTTTTTTAGAGTCTATAATATACTGGACAAAAAAAAAAAAAATTAAAACGAAAATCCGTATAGGATTTTTAACCAACTGTTGACGAGGCTGTAGAAACTTTTTTTCGCTAAAGACGAGCCGACATTTCGGTTTTCATATTCGAATATTTCCCAATAAACTGCCTCTAAACAGATTTTTTAATAAGAAACGACGCCAAAAACTCTAAACAAAAAGCATAATGAAGGAATAAAAAAATATTCTCTCTCGGTCTCTTTAGGAAAAAAGTTACAAACTTCTCAAAGTTGTAAAAAACCCTATAGAATTTTTATTAAAAAAAAACGAAAATTTTTTTTTTTGAAAATCACAGAATATACTTAATGAGAAAAATAATAACTGTAGATAGGTGAAAACGAAAAAATACGGCAGTCCTAGCGAAAAAAGTTACAGCTCTGAAAAGTTTTAAAATTTCCATAGACTTTCTTATAATAAAAACTAGTGGGCTCCGTGCTCGTTTTAGGGCCATCCTAGTGCCAGGTATTGATAAGATTTGTTAATTCTACATAGATTTTCTCTCTGTTATACCTAACAAAACTTAATCATCAACCTGACTTAGAGGGCCATGAAATGAGACCTAACGTGGATCGATCAATATTGAAAAGTCTATCGGAGGTTTAACAACTGAGATGCTGAAACTTTTTTTCCTAAAGAGAGCGTACAAATAATTTTTTTTTTATTTCATTAACTATCGTTGTTTGGTTTCAATGCTGTGATTTTTATTAAAAATCTGTTTAACGTTGATTGGAAATAATTACCCATTATTCTTCATTGATGTATTTTTATTTATAGAAAAGCCTAAAAATTTTCTATAAAAAATTATGGGAGGGTGACACCACTATCAATCATATATACTTTAAATCATTAATTTACCAAGTAATTATTAGGTTAGGATAAGCTTATAATAATAATAATATAAATAGAGAAAGCAACAGATTTATCTTGGAAAACCTGTGAATTCTTAAATTTTAAAACATAAAATAAATATTAATAAAAACCTTACATAATAATATTTTCAATAAAGAAATCACCATATCTTAACTGAATTTCTCTGAGCAGTATTTTACTTGTAAGTAATGATGTTTGAGCAATATTTTATTATTTATTTATTAAAAAAATCATGTGGCATAATAATAGCACTCAAATATCCACTATAATTACATAAATAATTAATAACATAATTAGTTTTTAAACATTGACATTAGATAATTTTTAAAGAATATATATACATCAAACTTCATACTAATATTACCAAAAGCATTTCTTACCGTTTGCAAACACAAATGAAAAAATAGAAAATCAAAAACACAGATAAATATAATCTAACCAAATACGCTATGCTTATAAGACAATTATTATAACTTGCTCGCTTCACCCAATATTTGCTAAAAAAAATTTTCTTCAAAAAAAAAATTCTAGTCGTATTCCTCTCCAGGAAACTGCCAGTTTGGGGTTCACGGACATAGAAAATACGCCCGACCCGGCGTTTAAAATAGAGATTTGATATATTCATCATCAAGTTTTTTTATATTATTATCTTCTAAGGTCGTTAGAGGTACGTTAAGCCACAATCTATTATCAATATATATCGATTTAAATAAATATAGTTCTTAAATCAATTAAAATTTTTAACTTTATAATAGACAAGTGATATGATTTAATTGATATTAAATTAATATATTTAGTATATATCGGCCTTATAGCCCTTTTAATAAACATCAGCGAGCTATTTTAACTAAATGTTTGTGTTTGTTTAAAACTTGTTCATTGTATAAAATTAGTCTCTAAAAATAATTTATGTGAAATTGCAAAAAAATAATAATTTATAACTGAAATAAACAATAGAAAATAAAGATATCTTGTAAAACAAGATAGAATAACAATATTATTAAAAAGATAAGTATAGGAATAACTAAAAAATTTTGGTACCCATTTAATGAAATATAATAAAAACTGAAAACATAGCAAATAAATAAAATAAAAATAAAAATAAATAAAATAAATATAAATACATAAAGTATTGGGACACTATAACATTAACACAATAAAACATAGAGTAGATACATGGGTATTATGTTTTTAACTCTGGTGTAATCTGCCTATATATCTTACAGGAGTCATTCTTGGTGATTTATCCAATTATTATATATTATAAAATCTTATTTTGGTCTGCGAGAAATCGTCGTAAAGAAAACTTTGACGTCGGCTACATTTACATAAAAATATTTAAAGAATTGAAAAATTTGTCATTAAATTTTAAAATATAAAACTTCATTCGTTCTTATGTTATATAAATTACTGGAAATATGTATTTCATTAGAACCACAGTACTATAACAATGATATATTTTATTCTAAAACGTTAATTTTGCGTTTGTTCGTAAACGTAAATTGTCACAAAAAATTGACTTCGGCATGACATTTTTGTCAAGAAAGAATTTTTTTTTTTTAAGCAAGCACGGGTATATATATTTCCAGATTAATTTTTACTTGTTTTTTTTTTTTTTTAACTAACATGACGAATATCATAAGGGGGAAATGCACAATCAGGTGGCTTACTGCATGCAGAACCGCTCGCTACACCTCTTTGTAAATATGTACTATTCTTCCACTAGGAAAGCGATATGTGACTATTACCAGTTGCGTGAGTGGGAATGGTTTCTCATTTGGCGTACATGGACTCGTCTACAGAAAGTCTCAGCTCACTATACTTTACTGGCACACTCTATATTCTATAGGTATTAATCTTACCTTACACTGGGTAAATTGGAAAAAGACGGCAAGTAAATACCAGTACCTGAACAAATTGGAAGGTATTTTGCACTCCAATAATTCTGCGTTGTTTGGTGATTTCCGATGGCGACTTATATTGGTAGACTAATTACGGAAATAGGGGTGTGATTACCTGTGGATTCCATCATAGATACGAAATATCCACAAAAATCACTTGAAATCTTGTGCTTTTATTACAGACCCATTATTATCATTCTTTATAATTATTATTATTATTATTTATATTATTGTGCAATTATTATTTATTCTTCTCAATTCTATTATATATATTACTATTAACTAACATTCAGTATAATTACATCTCTTATTTTACCTATTTATTATATTTATTATATTATATTAATTGACAAATTACTAATATTATTATTATTATTTTATGATTATTATTATTTCAATACTCATCCTCATTTATTTCAATTATATTATTTATAATTCTTATAATAAGCTGTCAATACTGGCTTGTCGCCCAACAGGTGAATAATTAAATAATAATAATAAATAATAATAACTAATCAAATAATAATAATGAGATGCAATTATCAATCAAGAGAAGAATGTTTTATGAAACCCCATTAAGTAAGAAGATTATTATTAGATAATAATAATAATCAACGAACAATAATTAATAATAATAATAATAATTTAATAATAATAATAATAATAATAATAATAATAATAATAATAATAATAATAATAATAATGAAATATAAATTATTATTTTTATTTTTTTTTTAATAAAAATAGTATGTAGGTGTAGTAAATTGAGTCCCTCAAAGATTAATAATAGAGTAAATGTGAAATCTCTTTACGATCGCATTAATTCTATATATGGACAATGTAATACATATGCAAAATTGGCTATAGTAATTAATATATGTTACGTCACTATAAATGGAAAAATATTTAAAATTATAATTATTATATTCATTTATATAAAGAAATAAATTAATTAAATAATAAAGAAATCGATTATAATAATTACTAAAAAAATAAGTAGAAATAATCCCATTCCATTTTAATGAAAATTTGCGATTGACAATGAAATTGTTCAACTAATCATTTTTTGCAGTTACAACTGGGTTATTGTAACGGCTTAAATATTTGTTAATGTAAAACAAGTAAGGCTAAAGTAATAATACGCTTATATTAAGTTTAATACTCTTAAAAATACGAATTGAATCTAAAAAATATACTTATATTAAAAATAAATATTTCTCTAAATTTAACTTAGAGAAAGTTTATATTTAATAATATATTCAGAGTTGCTAGAATGAGGACTCCACACTAATACACAAAACAAAAAACACACATATTATTAACAACCAATATAATCTAATACACCGAGCACCCAAGCCATCAACCCTGCGATAATAATAAGTTGCGATACGAATTTCATAAATAATGATTATTTTCGTATATCTCTCAATACTGCCGAAGGTCTCCTATTGGAGAGTAATCTTTTGTTATTTTTACGTTTAATCTTTAATATTATTCATGATTAATGGAGTTTTAGATCTATTAATTAATTAATTTGGTTAAAAATTTGACTTTGGGGGTATAGAAGTATACTATTTGTGGTAGATAATAATTACCCTTATTTAACAATAATTAGTCTATATTTATTTTATTATGGATTAAACTTGTCAGTGTGGTAAATAATAGATAAAAATAATTTAAATGGGAAATATAATTTAAACTATAAGATAAAATACTAAATAGTCAGTATAATATTAAAAGAATCATTCTCATATTTAACCTGAGGCCCCTAGAT
>JABUQX010024212.1:15000-20000 GCA_015478945.1 Trachelipus rathkii
CCCAAGGACGTACGCTTAACGCTTCCAATGACCATATGAAAAGCTACTCTTAAGTGTTAAACTTCACATAATATTGTATCTGGCAATTTTGTCACGTTTTTCCTCGGATTTCCCTTCACTATATATATATATATATATATATTATATATATATATATATATATATATATATTATATATATAATATATAATATGATTTGTCAGATCGTCACTCGCAGGGTCACCACTTTATATATGATATATATATATAATATTATATATCTATATATAGTATATATATATATTTAATATTATATATATTATATATATATATATAATATATATATATATATTAAAGATATATTCAATCTTCAAGTATTACGTGCGAGGTAAAAATGGTTTTTATAATTCTTTGATAGATTGGAAATGATAGACCTCTGATGAATACGAGTATATATATATATATATATATATATAATATATATATATATACATATCTAAAAACATATATATATATTATATATATATATTATATAATTATATACTATATTTTATATATATTATTATATATATATATAATTATATATATATATATATATATAATATATATATATATATATAGTATATATCTATATATATATATAATATATATATATATATATATATTAGGTTGTTATATATACTAATAAAAGTTATATATATAATATATATATATATATATATATTTAAGACATTCTAAAAACACTTTAGTTAACTTATCAAGCTATTATATAATATTGAATCTCTTGATGAGGGTTTCTTAACCTGTTGTCTATGGACCCTTAAGGGGTCCATGGATAGGTATCAGGGGGTTCACGAAGATAAGATAAAGTTTAACATTTATACTCGCTATACAGACCTTCCCTTTGTCCCAATCAACGGAGAAATGCAGTACAAGTGTTGTGAATAAAAACAATCAGACTGTCTATCTGCTTGTCTGTCTATGAAGGTTTATTCAACGGTTCGTCTCCCTAGCTGTTGATGTCTGTCTGTTTGTCTGTTTGTTACTCTGTATGTTAGTATGCTTTGTTTTTTGTATTTTATGATGCATAAACTATGTATAATGAAATAAATTACGAAACGAAAACCTGGATTAAAGAATCTAAACAATAAAATTTCTAGTACAGTAAAAGCAAAATCGTAAATATTTGGGCATCGAATGGATACATTGAAAATGGGATTTGGGAAGATTTAATAAGACTAATTTAATATACCCCTTTGAGAACTATGGTGATTCTTACTTATTTATGATTTTTTTTAATTAGTTCATTAATAAATAATTTAATAAAACAAAAAATTAAATAAATATTTCATAACAAATATTAATATTGCGATTGAAAAGATTTCAAATGACAGTTTAAGATTTATACACTACATATTTTTCAGTATGACATTGATATGCTTAATCTGTATAGATAAGTCCATCTTGTAAATATAACGGTTAATTTTCGCAAGTTGAAGTGTGTGTGTTCGTGCAGCATTATATTGATATGATACATACAATTTATTAAATTTAACGTCAATAAAGTTTTCTAAAAAAAACATCAATTGATTAAAACATCTATGCACGTGAGGTAAGGAATTTATGTAATATATTATATATTATAAGTATATATATTTATATATATATATATTATATAATATATTATATATATATATAATATATATGCACGTAGGTATATATATTTATATATATATATTATATATATATATATATATATATATTATTGCATAAAAAGTTGTGCTTATGTGAATATTTCTGGGGAAGGAGGTCCATAGCTTTCCTCAGATTCTTAAAGGGGCCTGTGACTCAAAATGGTTAAGAGTCACTGCTATAGATTCAAAATGTATTATAATAAATATGTATATATCGAAAATGTTAGGAATCTGACATTACACTAGTTGATGAAATGTTTTCAATTGTTAAATTGCAATTGGTTTTCACTGATGTAGGGATCGTGTCTTATGAAGCCCTATTTAAAATATGATGGAGATGATTCAAGAAAATCCAATCAACTTTGTATTCAATTTCTTATACAAAAATAAAGAAATCAAAAAACGAAGCTTTCTGTCCTACTTTCTTCTAACATTTTTTTTTATTGTCGGCTTCTATTCCTTTCATTCTATCTACTCCATCCATCTACTTTATTCCCACAATTTTTTGGGGGGAATAGTCTGATGTGTTAACATATAAGGGAGCAGTATATTTTTCTCAGTGTTAAATATATTTCCAAACATGTTAACTAACGTCTGTTTGAAAAGAAACATATATATATATATATATATATATATATATATATTATATTATATGTTTTTTCACCTATCTATTTTTATATATATAAAATATATAAGAGTAAATATATATATATATATATATATATATATATATATATATATATATATATATATATATATATATATATATATATATATAATATATATATATATATATATATATATATATATATATATATATATATATATATATATATATATATATATATATATATATATATATTTATATATATATATATATATATATATATATATATATATATATATATCAGTGGCGACTCGTGATAGAAATGGATGGGGGTGCGATTTCACATTATATATATATATATATATATATATATATCGCATTTTATACAAAAGGTTAGCCGCCTATGGCACTTCTATTGTGCTATATATCTATATATATATATATATATATATATATATATATATATATATATATATATATATATATATACATCGCATTTTATACAAAAGGTTAGCCGCCTATGACATTATTCTACTTCGTACGGTAGCACAATTACATAAAAAAAGTTACCTGTTACGAATGATTTAAAATAAAATATAAAAATAATAAATTACTTACTTTATAATTAAATTGTAGGTTTTTATAATTTGTAGCTAAAGTCCATTCTTCTCGCTTTTTGACTTGCAAATAAGTCAATCACAAGATTGTCAAAAGATGGATTCTGGACAATATCTCTTTCTGTTGCAAGCGCAACGAGGGCATTCAGTCTTTCTTGCCCCATTGTATTCCGAATAACGGTTTTTATTCTTTTTAATCTAGAAAAGCATCTTTCAGCTTCAACAGATGCCATTGGAGTAGTTATTAAAATTTTTAGCAACTTTAATGTTTCTTCAAAAGTCTGATCCATTCCATTTTCAATAATGTACTTATAAGAATCAAGAGCTCCTTTCAGGGAATAAAAATCTTCTCTAGAATATATAACTTGAAGTTCAGATTTGAGTCTCAAGATGTTAAAAAATGGATAAACAGTTACAGTCTTTTCAAATGCAACTGTGGGAAATGAGGTTCTATATAATTTAAAGTGTTCACGCTCGAAAAGTTGAGCTGATAGTAAATGATCACTAAACGAAAACCTCTCCTTAGACTGAGATATTATTATCTCACACACTTCATACAAAGCAGCTCTTTTAATTTCGTAGCAATTGGAAGTATTTAACGGTCTTCTTCTCTTCACCTCACAAACATCATAGGTTCCCTCAATTTCTTCCATTATGGTGGTCATACTGTTTCTAATCTTTCCTAATTCTAATTGTAGTTCACTCACAGCTTGTTTTATGAGAATTACGTCTGCATTTCTTGATTGAATTTTATTATAGAAACAATCTACGTGCGGCATTATATGGCGGAAAACAGTGAGCCAAAATACAAAAGTAGGATCAGTCAATAACCTTTGCAAACCTCCTGCTTGATCTCGTGTTCCTGGTTGTTTGCTTTCATTTAGAATTTTTTCAAAGCACTCTAACAATAGCTCTCTATGTTCAAAAACCATGTTTACAGTTCGGATGTTAAAATTCCATCTTCCCAATAATTTCATCTAATACAGAGCATCTCTGAGGAGATTGTGAAAAAAAGGTTGGAATTAGTGACATATTTCTAAAGAATTCTCCAACTTCTGGAATTTGAGAAACTGACTGAGTCATTATCAAATTAATTTGATGCGCATAACAGTGTACATAATGTGCATTTGGATAAACGTCTTTTATAAATACGTTTACACCACTGACGTGTCCACTCATAACTGCGGCACCATCATAACTTTGAGCAATCAATTTTTCTGGACAGTTCGGTAAAATGGATTTTAATTGATCAGAAATAACGCTAGCTATTGATTCTGCCCTGTGAGAAGCTGGGTTAAAAAGTCCCCAAAATCTTTCTTTTATATTCCCGTCATATTCATAGCGCAAAATGAGAGCTAATTGAAATTCGTTTGATATATCAGAGGTTTCATCTGCGATTATGCCTATAAAGCTAGCTTGTGAAATCTCTTTTAATATGTGCATCCTACATATTTCCCAAGAGCAAGAAAGTAAATCATTTTGTATAGTCATTGAAGTTCCTTTGAAAACGTTAGAACTTTTTAAGTGATCTCTTAAAGTTGGATCTAATTCAGCACTGTATTCTATTAAGGATTTAAAAACACCAGGATTCATAGAATCAGAACTTTCGTCATGACCCCTTAAGGGGAGTTCAAGATTTGCACAAAATTTGATGGCTTTGATAATTCTTAGTAAAATGTATCTATTTTTAGTAACTTGCTGATTGTGGCATTCAATCGCTTGTTTGTAAGCAGAATCAATATTTTCTTTTATATTTACTTTTCCTAATACTGCTAAATTAGCCTCATTGTTTATATGACTTACAGAAGCTTCATGTTTACCTATTTTGACTGATAGATGGGCTAAATCAGTCACTCCAATTCTAGCCCAAGAATCATCTCCTTCAAATAGCAAACATGGGAAGCAAAATAGAGCATTTTTCTCTGAGGAGCCGCAGAGCCATTTGTGTCTCTTATATAAATCCACGTTAAATTTTCGAGAGTACGGTTTTTTGCTCTTGTATGATGTCTGAGTTAATTTTATATTTGGCATAGGCCTACCAAGCTCTTTTATATTTAATTTTTCTTCAAGAGAAAATCTTGAAAACTTATTATTTAATATATTT
>JABUQX010024212.1:32500-35000 GCA_015478945.1 Trachelipus rathkii
TGGAATAGAATTTTGAACATTCGCTAATACAGATCTTCTAGTTCCTACATCCGTGTCGATTCGGATGTGAATTTCAAATATATTGAAAAAATATAGAATCTTGAAATTGAAAAGATAAAAACATTTTTAAATATTGAGATGTTTGCCTATAATTTGTGCTGGCAAGGAATTTGCAAATATAAATACAGAGTAGGATCATCTTAACAGAAAGAAACAGGCACAGTTTAAGAGACGTGAACCCAACGTATTA
The DNA here is from genome assembly GCA_015478945.1 of Trachelipus rathkii. Taxonomy (NCBI): domain Eukaryota; kingdom Metazoa; phylum Arthropoda; class Malacostraca; order Isopoda; family Trachelipodidae; genus Trachelipus; species Trachelipus rathkii. Next base: position 32,751 of record JABUQX010024212.1, read on the forward strand.
TAAATATCACTGACCACTTCCCAACCTTCTCCCCTTTATTCATATCGGCTAAAGCTAGGTTGTTTAATATTTTCATCTTTTTACAGGTACATTATATTTTGAAAACAAAACTTTCACGATATTTTACCCCTCAAGACCATTGCACTTTTCATCATTTACTCAGTTTGAGCCACTAAATGTTTTCTTGGAATACTGCTGGAAGGTAAAGCTTGATAGCATCGAGCAAATAACTCCTCAACATTTATGATCAACCACTAGAGAACAAAAGCGTCTCACCGCGTGATATTTTATTCATTAGAATATAAATCAACTAATTTGTTGGTTTTATTTTTGCCTCCAAACTATTGTTCATCGTCTCTGCTTGTGCCAAGAGAAAATTCATCTCATTATTTACTGTAGAAACAATTGATTTCTTGTTTGATCTTCAATGCTGATTCTCATCGTTATTTTAGGACATCCTGTTTAACTGTAATTTCTTTAACTGACTTTAAATGCAATAAACATTGTTATCTATATTGCCAGCAAGTGACAGGAACTGAGAAACTCGAATTTGTACCGAGGATCCCAGAAAATATCGATAGCTTCTAGAGTCCAATTTTATACCTTTGGGATTCCATTGGTGTATACAGCAATCTTGTAAGCAATTTTAGAGCTGAAATAATACCAGCAATGGAAAAGTTTATAACATTTATTCTTTTTATTGCCCAATTTGGTTTTAGAGCTTAAATAGCTATCCAATCATTGATTGCTAACATATTTTGATTTGTATTGGAAGTGACGTTGCATACAAGATCAAATTGACCTTCACTTCTGCTGGCACTATTAATATGTAAAACTGTAAAAATAACTTTGTTATTTGTAATTATTGAGCAAGTTCATTGATTTCATCTAAATGTTTACTTATATAACTAAAAAAAAACATTTACATTCCTTGTAACATGAACCATTCATATGAGCAAACAGCCTTTTCATAAAGTTTTGTTCACGCTGACAATTGCAGTTTCCAACATGTAACACTTATATCATGTGTGCATGTGAAGGAAATTTGGTTTAATGATAAGTCATGACGAAAGGTCGATATCCGCACACCCGAATATCTGCACTTATTTCTTGCAGATACAGATGCGAATCTTAGGAAAGTCTAAATGCGAATGCAGATGCAAACGCAAAGTTTTAGAATAATATAAATGCGGATGTTCCAATATGCAGTGCGGAATATCCACAACTTCACAAAATATTAGAATTCCTGCTGTAGCTATTTAATATGAGTGTAGTTTGAGCGCATTGCTGAGGAGCCTGTAATTTTTTTGGGAGCTCCAACTTCAGCTCCGCCATTTTGGGAGCTGCAACTTCAGCTCCGTTATTTTAAAATTGCTCCAGATCCGGATTTCTTAATTTTAATTTACAATTACAAATTTAAAAAATATTTTATAGTAAAACCAAAGTTTTAATTCCATCTTCAACCCCACTCATAAAAAACGTCATGCTCCAGCAAAGGCTCCGTAGACCTTGTTGCACGACATAGTGTTGAACTAAACGAAGCGTTTCACTTAATTTCATAAAGATGTTTGGCTCAACCGCAATTAATAAAACCTTTCGTAGTTATAATTCTCCGTGAATGATTTGATATTATCATCAATTAATAAAGTATTTTTTTTTTAGATATATTGTATGTTTGTGTGCACACAAACAATTAATATATAAATGGTTAAATTAAGTTTATTCTTCTTTACAAATTGCTATTATATGTTTTAGTAAATCTGTTTTCCCATGATATTGCATTTAACTAAATGTACTGTATAAAATTATTATAGGAAATACTTATCTATACATATTCACATTACTAAACAAGGTTTTAGCTGGTGTAAGTCCAGAGGTAAAATGAAGGCGCTAACCAAGTGATAAATAGAAAGAAAAATATTATGCAGACGTAGTTTTAGGTTGAGTTCAAACATTGGTTTGTATTCAAGTTCCTATAGGTTCGTCATTTACGCGCCTCAGTGATACGGAGATTATTCCTAACGTACTTTTGATTTTACCCTCGAAGTCTTTACAGGCATGTTCACTAGACTTTTCTTCACTTTCTCCTTAAAATACCAAACGCGGAATATCCTTATATATTTTTATACTAGTTACAAGATATGAAATGGTGAAAATAATGCTGTCATGTAGATATCTTTTATAATCTTCTCGCAAAATCTCTTAGTAGTTGGAGATATCCAATTTGGTGCAACAAAAGAAATGTTAGGA
>JABUQX010024212.1:37500-47500 GCA_015478945.1 Trachelipus rathkii
CTTAATATATATACCACTTTAGCTAAATTAGGCGCATTCAGGTTATACCCAGGGTAACGCACACCGACTTATCCTAAAGCAACTGATTAAGATAGGCATATATTTTTTTAAATATTTTTTTAATTATGAAATAGTATTTTCTATCTTTTTATAAGGTGAGATTAACAAATTAAATTTCATTTTCAACTTGAAGTCTTTGTAACTCAATCTCTTTAGCTTCTAAACCTGATGCAACTGAATATCTTAAGTTGAATTTATAAAAAGAATTTTCTACCAAGTTGAAAATGAAATTAATAAGAAGCTAGTAGCGGCATCCTGGGTTCATAAAGTACTCATTACTCGTTCCGCTAACATGCGCGAAAACGCTGACTTTTTTTTTTTTTTTTAATGCCAGAGCTCAGCAATGGTTGAATTTCAAAGCGGTAAGCTTACCGCTTTCCTCTTCAGTAAAGATTTATACGTTTGGTGTGATTGTTTATTGTTAATAAGGTTCATATTTTTTATTTCGCCAATATACTTAAAGTTATTTATATTATATTATATTTATTATTTATATATATATATTAATTATATTATATTATATTATATTATATATTATATATATATATATATATATATATATTATAATATATATTAATATATATATATATATAATATATATATAATTTATATATATATTATATGATAATTGTTGTTTCCTTATGTGCTTCATCCGTAGGAGGTGCCGCGACCATCTTAAAGTTTTCCCAAGCAACGGCTTTCTTTGACCTTAGCAACGGGAGGTTAGAGAGCTCGTACCCCCTTGAAATTTGGCATCCTTATAGGTGATGGTGTAACCTCGTCGTAGACGAGGTTACATAGCGCTGCATCCCCGAAGAGGACATCGGGGAAGCAGCCAACTTAAAGTTTTAGGATCTCCTTTTTAAGAGAGACACAGAGACACAGAGACACAGAGACACAGAGACACAGAGACACACAGAAACAGAGACACAGAGACAAAGACACACAAAATATGGTATTGAGGCAGAGGGTTAGGGTTCTATTTTGTATTCTCGATATCTGCTGGTCGTATTCCCTTGAAATTTGGTATTCTTTATAGGTGGTGGTGTCACCTCGTCGCAAACGATCTCACGTATTGCTGCATCCCTCGTAAGAGGGATGCAGCTTCCTTAAAACTTTAGGAACCCCTTAGGGTGTCTTAGAGATTTGGTGTTCCCTATCCACATGATATTTCTGTTGCTGGTTGTGTCACTTCGTCGTATGGCCTTATATTATGTTAAGTTTTTGACACTTTACTTTTTAGCATTTTTTCTGACACTTTTTCCACAGGACAAGGTTGATCAAGTAATGTCAGCATCTAATTTGGTCAAGGCCACAACTCCGGAGGAGCTTGAGGATTATTTTCCAATGGGGCAATACTGTACATCAATGAAGACGGCTCGTTTTCCAGTGGCCACGATGCGTTTCCAAATGTTGCCGAGAGTTTTCGAAGGCTCTGAAGCTTCAGAATGATAGGTCATGTCAGCCGTTGCATTACATGATTAGGTTTTTAAAGTTTGATACGTCAAATTAAGGGTTTCTAAGGTCTGCAGCAGCATTTTTGACAGTTTCGGATCTCTAAACCAGCAGGAAATCCATGTTATGTCGGCAGTTGATTTGGAAATTCCCCAAATGTTGTTAGATTTTGTAATTTGAGACGCCAAATTAAGGGTTTCTAAGGTTGGTAAGACCGTCTATGAGGTCAAGAAGACCGGTTTCTGAGTTTTTGAACAAGAACTAGTGGCTTAACCTCCAATATAGTATTTTTTTTGTTTTATGGGTATAGTTAGATGGGAAAATAAGCAGCCGACATGTTCAGGGAAGAAAGAAGTCAGGGAAGTCAGTGAAGGACGAATCCTGAGTTTTAAAATGGGCACTCACTGATACGGATTCACTAGCGAAGCCGGACCTGGACCGGAGACCGGAGGACAGACAGATAGTTGTAAGCGGTGTTGAATCAAACCAAATGCTTTGTGACTTGCACGATGTATGGTTAAATCATATACCTATGCTAAGGAAATGCAAAGATTCGACAACACGGTTTCCAATCTCTAACGGTAGTCACCATAGTCAGTCAGTCATATTATTGTATATTATTATTTAATTATATTATTTTATTATTTATTATTATTATTATTATTATTATTATTATTATTATTATTATTATTATTATTATTATTATTATTATTATTATCATCATAGGCGCAAACCGGCGCGAAACCAACGCTTGTGCCCGCAGCGCAAATTACGCCGACGCAGAATTTTAAAAGCATTTTTCTAAATTAAATAAATTAATATATTTCGTTTATAATAATTTTATATCTCCTTTTCACTCAAACATATACATTAATGTTTTATTCTCTTTTTCGTATCCCAGTTATTTCTAAACTTTGATCAGCAACCATAATTTTTTGAGCACATCATTTTCTTTTAATCTGCGACAATTATATTTTCACAATTTCTTTTGTAAAACTAAACTATTATATTTTCTTCAGTTTTAAATTTATTATTTCATAAGTTTTAATTTGTTTAAAGTTGTTATTTATTTTAAAAATATATTTATTTTCAGAAAATCTATTTCATTAGTTAGCATTTTGTTTTTTATTAAAAATATGTAGTTTATTGAAAGCATTAGCGAAAACACCGTATACAAGCCTCTCTCGGCCATGCGCTATTGCTTTATTGCTTTAGAGTCAGTAAATATGTACTTTATCGGCCGTAAAGCAGTAAAGCAGTAGCTCAAGCACCCCATACAAACACCTCTCTCATTCTGCCGTACCATATTGCTTTACTGCTTTAAGTCATATTTGAACACATTCTGTAAAACTTACCTTGAAAATAAATACATTACATTTAAAATATTAAAAACATTTTGTTTTTACTAAATTTTTATTTAAAAATATCAAATAATCAATAAATCAATAGACCAAACTCTAATCAACCACACACCCCACCCCTCCCCTGTCATGTGTGATCTATTGATTAAGCGATTAAAAACCTATTTAAACATATTTTGTATAAACTTAACGTGAAAATATGTTTTCTGCGTGTGAACATTACATGAAATTATTAAAAACACTTTGTTTTTGCTAAATTTTTAATAAAAAAATATCAATTAATCAATAGATCACCCCTACTCAACCACACAACCACCCCTGTCCTGTCATCTGTGATATAATCAACTGGTTAAAGTCATATTTAAACACTATTTTATAAATTTAACGTAAAAATGTTCTTTGCATGAACATTACATAAAATTATTAAAACCAGAGACCTCGTATCCTCTTTAAACTTGTTACAGCTCATTCCTAAGCCGTAATTTATTTGTTAACGGAAAATATGCTAACATAACTTAATCCTTGCTTCACTTTTATATATATTTTACGAAGAGACTTTAAAATTTTGCGAGTTTTAATATGTATTACAAAACATTATTCAATAGTAATGTCTAACACGTTGAGAAAATATCATGAAATACTTTTAGGCTTATCGCATTTTAAGTTCCGTCCTTTTAAGATAATAACAGTACAAAACATGAAAATGATTTTACGTTTGTCACATTTCATATTACTTGTTATAAATTCAGTGACTTAGTTAGACAAACTGGTGAAATTTAGAAACAACGAATGTAACGGTAATTTGGCAACACCGCATATATGTGTTTTTCAGCTTAGTAAATTCTCTTTCCTAAACTGGTAACTAACCTAACATTACCTAACAAAACTTAACCTAACCACACTTTTCCATCGTATCAATAGTTGTCAATTTAGTAATATCTAACAAAACCCGGCAAAATTAACTTAACCTATCTAACATACTGAACTAAGAATATTTGTTACCATGAACCAAGTTTTTTAAATTATCAAAGCTAACATAACATAACTACCCTAACACACTTTAAGTATGAGTAAAAGGCTATCATTGACAAGACTAAGTCATTATCAATCCGGATTACACCACAATACTTGACATAGACTAATAACCTGACCACATCGAACAGTGTATCAGTCATATGGAACTATGAATAAATGTCCATGTTTCTCAAGTTCCCTACAAATTAATACCGTTAACGTAAAAGACATTCCCTACAAATCATTACTATTACCATAAATTACATTCCTTAATGTAACAAAGTAACTTAACATGTTTACCATAAATCATCATAACACACCGAGACTGAGCATTGCTCAACATATATAACTCACTAAACTATGAATAAATGCTAACATTAACAAAGTGTTCTACATACCAATCAAAGATACCAAGATTTTGAACTATGAATAAATGCTGATATTACCAAATCTAACATTTTCTAACAAAACTAGTAAAACCTAGCAGCTCTAAACCTACTGAACTATGAATAATTGCTAACATTAACAAAGAATCCTAAATATCAAAGGTACGGTGTACATATCCCTATGAAAATCAAAACAAGCAAACACATGTACACATAGTCGAATCCTAGTATATCATATACAGGATGCTACTTTTTCGAAATCATACATTGTATTTCGTTAGGTAGAGATGGTATCGTAGTGAAAAATATGATTGATTTTTGTGTTGATGTAGAAGGTGATGATGAAATATGCGATGGGCGTTAAATTAGTGAGGGGGGTCGGGGTGTGAAAGTCAGATCATTATGTTGCTTTATATAAGACTAAGTTTGTGGGGTCATAGATGGAGAGGAAAGAGATGGTAAAGGAAGTTGGGAAAATTATGAGTGAGAAAAGTGAACAAGGTTATAAGGAAAAAAGTATGTGAGAGCACTGGCAATTAACTAATTTGAATGTGAACAAGGTGAAACTGAGCAAATCTGGAGGCAAATGAGGGAAGCCTTTGATAGTAGTGCAAGAGATGTATGCAAATGTGCTAAAGAAGGTGGTAAGAATGTTGATAATGTGGTGGAATGAAGAGGAGATGCAACCGGTTAAAAGTAAAAGTGATGCGTGGTTGAATGCACTAAAAGTCGGTGATGAGGTCTCGAAAGAAAGGTGCATAGAAATATATAGGGAGGAAAAAAGGAATATTAAAAATTTTATACGTAGGAGGAAAAAAGAGGAAAATGAACATTTTGAATGGAGGATGAATGAGGACTTACAAGGGAATAGGAAGCTCTTCTGATAGGAAGTACGAAAGGTCAAGAAAGAGAGTAAGGGGAAGAAATCTTCATAGAATAATGAATAGGAATGGTACTTTCGTGACTGATGAAATGGATGTGAGAAAAGTGCGTCGGTAATGAAGGGATGATAGTGAATGTGTGTGGGTTTGATGGTGTAAGAAGAAATAAGTATTTTTTTGGATGAGGTAATTAGTAGGGAGAAGGGAATAGGTAGAGTTAGAAATTTGAAGAACGATATTTTCGCAGAAATAGATGGAATTACTGGTGAAATGATCAAAAATGAAAGTGAGATTGTGATTCACTGGATATAAAAACTGTGTGGCAAAGCGTTTATGGAGGGTATAATTCCGAAGGAATAGAGGAGAACATTAATAATACCTTTTCATAAGGGTAGGGGAGAAAGGGAAAATGTACGAGCTGTGTAGGAATTTGTTTATTGAGTGTTGTAGGGAACATATATGCTGGTATTTTGGTTGAAGGAGTGCGTCGAGGGAATGATTGGCGAAGAATAAGTTGCATTTAGAAGTTTGTAGAGGATATATTGATCAAGTTTTCACATTGAAATAGATGATTGAGAATATGAAACAGAAAAAGAATAAATTGTATTCAAAATTTTTGATATTTGGGCAACAGGCGTATGTACAGGATTAAGTAGGTGAATGCTCTGGTGGGCAGGTGTGTTTTTTTTTTTTTTTTACTGGAATGTAGGGTGCTGGTTGGTTAGGGTTCTGAATGAAATGGTCAAAAACATTGAATAGTTGTCAATAGTGAGGCGTGTTTGAGAATAAATAGAGGTTGGATAGTGAAGTGAGTTTAATATAATAGTGTGGATATGAGACAGGGGAATGTGTTATGTCTCCTTGTTGTTATTTATATGATTGTATATTTGGGTCGGTAAGTGATGAAAGGTGAATTAGAGGTAGTGGATTATATAGTATTATATATATTATAGTATATGATTATATGTATAGTTATATATAGTATTATTAGTATATATATATATGTATATATATATATAGTATATAGTATACTATTATTAGTATATGGTAGTGATATATGATATATTAGTTAATATTAGTATATATTAGATAGTAGGTATATATATATATATATAGTATAATAGTATCTTATATATATGTATTATATTATTATTGATTTATTTTATTATATTATATTTATTATATTATATGATATTATATATAATATTAGTATATATATGTATTATGCCATCTTACTCATAGATGAGGGACTTTCTTGCCTCTGTCAGTTATAATCCTAAGCTCATTTTCCTTCCTTCTTGGCTTCGAAAACACTTGATTCTCAGATCTCAACTCTATTTGAAAAATATTTTGTCTCTTATCAATCTGTTGTTTTGCCGTATGCTAAGTTCCTTAAAAGTTGGTATACACTAATTGGGTTTCATGCCAGCGCCTTTTAGTGATCCTTAAGACATCTCTTCCATTTTCCCCTCGTATACTCTCTTCCTAGATGCTTCTTCTAGAAGATCGCGATTCTTAGTCGCATAGAAGCCTCAGATGCTTGTCCCTTGGAGTAGTTCCAAAGCAGTAAGTAAATGGGGTCCGGGTTTTGTCTAGCCTTGTCCCTCTAGGAATTCCTGGCGATGAAAAGGCTTTCATAGAGTAACTGGCCGTGCCGAATATTTGTCATTGCTATATATTTATTATATAAGGTATTATTGTATATAATTATTATATTTAGTTATGTATTAGTATATATATATATATTAGTATATATATATTTATATTATATTATTAAGTATATATATTGATATATTATTATATATATGTAATATAGTATAGTATTGTATATTATATTTAATTATAGTATTATATTTTATATATTATTATTAGTATTATATTATATATTATTATATAATATATAGTATATATATTATATATATATAAGTAATATTATATATATATATATATATTATTATATGATGTAATAGGATTATGATAGACATAAAATGATCTAAGGAAATTACAAAAGCATTGAACAACATAGCAAGGGGATCAATACACTAGTTAAAACAAATCACTATACTTTCATTGTTCTAATGACCCTAACTATTATTTATCCAAATATACTTTTCTGAATATATGATATACTGTCAATGGAAATAATGGATTTTTAACTTCTTTAGTCGGAATACGATATTCACAGCATGTCACTAATGTTATATTTATATATATTATATATTATAGTATATATATATATATATATATATTATATTATATATATTATATATATTATATATTATTTATATTATATATATAAGTATATAATATATATATATGGCCCCCCGGGCCCTCCTATGATTATGAGTATTTATTATATGTATTATTATAGTATTTATATTGTATATATATAGTAGTATGTATTAATATTATATATTATATATATATATATTATATATATATATATGTATATAGTATATATATATTATAGTAGTATTATATATAAAATATATATATATATTATATAAGTTATATATAATTATATATATATATATCTTTTATAATATATAGTATATATATATGATGATATATATATATATATAGTAAATATATATATTATATATATATATAATATATAGTATTATATATCTATACGTTAATCGAAAACTAAACACCCTCCGCACCCTTTCCCAACACAACTTCAGCGATAGGAAGCACATCACTTCCTACTACGTATTAAAGCAACTTCTTAGAAAAATTTTAATACCCTATGCCTCAAGAGCTATGTTTCCCAGTCACTCTTCAAAATCGAACTACAAATAAAATTAGCGAATCTCTCAAAACACAGCCCTCAGAATTTAACTCACAGTGTTGCACTAAAACCATCCCGAATGCCAACTTTTTACAGTCGGACGAAATCTCTCCATCTCTCTCCCACTGCTTCCAACTTACCCTGTGTAGTATGGGGGGAACTCTAATTTATTTCATGAAATCCCGTTTCACATCTAACCGCTAACGCTCTTTTGCACCCTTACATTTCGTCTGTTTTCTCTAATTCCACCTCGGACAAAGACTTAAATCGTTCTCCCCTTGCTTTGTACTTCATGTCAGTTATGATTTATGATATCTGACTTACAGTTATTATAGATAATCCGTTGCGTCCTTGCCCCCTCTCTCAATTAGGTCAGGTTTGGATTACGACTAGTCCATACTCATTTCTGAATCCAACACATATCCTCAGGAAATCCTTGCCGCAATGGTTTACAATGTTTATTATACACAGCTCGTCCTTCTCGCAAGAACTTTCCCCTTAGAGTAAGGGCAAATTTCGGCTGATCCAGTGTAAGAGGCCAATGAACCTGGCCCGGACGCAGATCAGTGTTTCACCTACTCAAAACTCGATGCAGATATTACTAATAGTATTTGATTCTAGAACTTAGACATATTGTCACCTCCCGCTACTTTGCATCTCAGTATGTTTCACTAATTGCGTCAAGTACGCTAATACGAGGGCACCTTTTCCTTTCTGGGGTGCTGTCTTGCTCTCGATGTTGAGTGTCTCCCGACGCGCCGACCTTCTTCTGTTATTATCTTCGCTCGCTACGACCTGGTGGGAAAGCCGGCCCGTTTGGCGGCAGCCGGCTTCCTGGAAGTAGTGGTGGCTTTCCAATTAGGTGGGCCCCTGCCAATGGAATCCCTTATATGTAGTTATTATATATATAGTATAGTATTATTATTAATACTAGTATTATTATTATTATATAGTGTATATAATATTATATAGTATATATATTATATATATATATATATATATATGGTAATGATTCATCAAAACTGATTCAAATATTTCAATTTCCAGGAGAGTCGATTCAAAAAAAAAAATTTTCACAGGTAGCCTCTAGATACATAAATAGATGTTAGTTTTAGTTAAATTGAAAGAAAAGTAAATAAAAATAAAAAATAAAAATCATATTCCTCAAAAACTAAAGTAGCTACAGCGAAAAGGAAGTCATTTTTGGAATCCTGTGTAAAATTTTAGTAGGGAAAATGTAATTAAAGAATACCCCAAGGGTTAATGGCAGCGATGATAGGAGTCGGGGTCTCTCGGCTTGCCGGGGGACGACGGGGGTAAGACTATTTCCCCCCCTCCGGGGAGGGTTCTGCCGGAAACCCCCGCCTGCTTTGGTATTTGAATGTGTCGAGGGGGTTCCTTCGTCCGCCGCCTCCCTACGGGGTATGGGAAAAGTCCCCCCTGTGTTTCCCCGTCGGCTCGAGCGCCCGCTACATTGCCGTGTAATACTTTTACGATAATATATATTATAATTTTGTTCTTGAGAGAGTAAACAGGGGAAAAATAAAAAAAAAAAAAAAAAAAAAAAAATTCAATTTTTGACCTTCTAGACACAATGCTATTTATTTATTCAGTAGAGCTAGCTGTGTGAAAATTTTTTTTTTTATCCGAGCCCCCGTTCCGTGTGGGGCACTTAAATACACTTTTGTCCATATATATATATATGTTATATATTATATAATATTTATTATATATATATATATATTATATATTATATTATAGTATATATATTATATTATATATATATATAATATTATGATATATATAGTATAGTATATATATATGATATTATAATTAAATTATTAGAAGCGTGGAGAAGGCAGAAAATTCTCCTGATAGTTTGTGATCGAGTATGAGAAGAACTAATGAAAATTGCGTTACTCTTCATATGAAAAAGTAATTAATATAAAAATAATGACATAAGTTTATGGCTTTGTGTTATTATTTATTAATCATATATTCCTTTTCTGGTAATAAAAAGTAAATTATTTTTATATAAATGTTGCTTCACGA